>APFE031095321.1:0-10340 GCA_000404065.3 Pinus taeda | reverse complement strand
AGTCCTTACTCAACAGAGACATCCAATGGCATATCACAATGAGGCACTTTTAGACATAGTCCGGAAGTATCCCACTTATGACAAAGAGATGTATTTCATTGTGCAGGCCTACTGACAATGGAAGCATTACATTTTGAGGAAGGAGTTGGTCATCCACACAGACCACCGACCTCTATAGTTCATACAGACACAAGGGAAGTTGCAAAATGATCACCAGAAGTGGTCCACATGCCTGCAACAATTCCATTTGAATATCAAGTATAAGAATGGTAGCAATAATAATGTTGCAGTTTACCTCAGCTGACAACCGATCATGGCATTAACCACCATGCTCAACTCTTGTGGGCACGAGACTTCTAATTTTCACTTCTCTACAAAAGCGACCCATAATTCAGCCACACATACTAGACACTCTTGGAGGGTCAGTAAGTTCCAAAATTTCACCTCCAAGATGCCCTATTATGCCACCTGGGACACCTTTGTGTTCCTTCAAGCAAGCATGCCAAGATGATTTGGGAAGCACACTGCAGTTGGGCCACTAGGCATTTTGGGGTCGAGAAAATGGTGGTAGTATTGTAAAAGTATTTCTATTAGCCAAATATTTGACAGGATGTCGGGAAGTACATAAGACCTTGCACTGCTTGTGCCATTGCCAAATCAAACATTAAGAAGCAAGGCCTCTATACTCCGCTACCTACCCCGAGTTGACCTTGGGAATCCATCTCCATGAATTACATGTCTAGCCTTCCTTCTACTAAGCATGGCAACGACTTTGTTTTTGTGGTCATCAATAGATTCTCGAAGATGGCCATTATGGATGCCTGCAAGAAGAATATCACAGCGGAAGCCACTACTAAACTCTTCTTTGAACGAGTGTGGGTACACTTTGGGATCCCATAGTCTATCATCTTAGATCGGGATAACAGGTTCCTTAGTATATTTTGGTCCAGTCTCTGGTTGATGCTAGACACGAAGCTCACTAAGTACACAACTTTCCATCCCCAAACTGATGGCCAGATAAAGGTCGTCAACAAGATGACTGTACACATTCTGCGCATGTACAACTCAAAGAATCCACACACATGGGATGTGAGCCTCCCCTATTTATAGGACAACTATAACTGAGCTCTCCACAACTCGATTAGCCACAACCCTTTTCAAGTGGGCTTGGGATTCTAGCCACTATGTCCCATTAATGTGGCCATGCCATTTGTAGCTACTCAGGCAGATTCGGCTCATGTCCAGTCCGAAACCGATAAGGAAAAAAACTTCATTGAGCAGATCCAACATATATGCCAGTAGGTCCATGACATTCTGGAGAAATCAAATGCCAAGTACAAGCAATGACATGATCAACATTGTGTGCCACACAAGTTTCAGGTGGGCGATAAACTCTGGTTGCATTTGTAAAAGGAACACCTTACCAGAGCCTATCAGAAACTGAGACCACTTCGATATGGTCCTTACACCATTACCAAGGTTGTGGGAGATAATGCATTTGAGCTTAAAATTCCTCCATTCCTTGGCCTGCACCTAGTGTTCAATGTGGATCACCTTCGACCATACTTCCCACCATTGCTAGACACATCAGACATTGTAGAACAACTCACACCTATAGAGTTAAATCCAGATTGCATGGAACAAGCCACAACTGATCGAATCATGGACACGCAGATCAAGCACACTCACCAGCAGAGGATCCAACTATATTGAGTTGTCAAAGCTGACCAACTCCTTCACTAGGGCAAGTGGCTCACCAAGGACCAAGTTCAGCAGTAGTTTCCCCATCTCATGGAGGAACTCAATGTAATGGGGACCATCATTTCCTAAGGGGGGAGAAATGATCTAGGTGGATATTGGTGGCCACCCACCAATTCCACTTGGACCCCCACCATTGTTTCTTTCATATTTTCAATTTCCTTAATTGTAGCACAATTTACTATTTTTAGCAGATTTTTGGGTCCTAAACTTTCGGAGGCATTTTGAGGCCTTAAACAACATTTTTTTGGTAATATTGTACCAACTATTATTATTTTTTTTTCTTTCTAAAATCGCCTTTTCTGCGTATTCCTTGGATAGATATTTCCAACAAGGTATCATGCACGTCAAATGGAGATAATATGACCAAATCATGACCCCTGGAAGTTGGTAACCCAACGTGGCCCATAAACTCTTCGTGTTACATCTCCTTGGGTTATGGTTTTGGTTGTTTATGGTTTTCTTTTATTGTTCAATAATAAAAATGCCCTTGAGTGTCATTGTAACATAGTGCAGAGGCATGTAGCTGCCACATCTCTTCTCAGAGATAAGCTATCATCGAACGAGTTAGCCTTATTTCCATTTTATTTGTAAGCATATTTCAGTATTTGATATTAATGAAATGAAGTGTTATTTCTACTGCATCTTTGTATTTATGGTTATTTCTATAATTTGTTGCATTCCTGTTTAAATCTGGATCACAATGTGTCCTTGTTTCATTGATCCAATGCAATGAAGTGAATATAATGAGATCAATCCTAAACTAATTGCAGAAATTGAAATCTTAACCCATTGCAGGAAACATAAGACAAGGAAAGAAAACCTATTACAATTGCATAAATTAAAAAGCATGAACCAACTCTAAATCACTACATTCAAAGAGACCATATTCTGGTAACAACATTCATTAAACATTTCAAAAACAATCATGTAAATCATCATTAGGCTATTCAATTGATGGAATTGTCTAAACCCTAATTGTTGAAGTGAGATAAAGTGGTAAAAAGGAAATTCCTAAGTGGTATTTGGTCTTCCTCAATCATGGTTTCAAAACCTAAGAGATATTATTCAAGGCTAGGATGGAAAAATCAAGCTTTAAGGACAATTTTGGTCAAGTTTGGAGGGCTTCTATTGGTGCTACATGATGTTACAGGATTGAATCTTTGAGTGTTCTGAGGGATCAAAAGGTGATATGAAGGTGGGAAAGGGTAGTGGAAGGTAGGAGAAATTTGTATGGTTCCCTTTTCAAGTTAGTACCCTTTAGGAGCCCATATTTCACAAGGAACAATGCACACAATGGCTTTCAACAAACCAAAAATGTACTCTCGGTGAAAAATGTTTTGAAGGAGTTGTTGAGGTAAAAAGAAATGAGCTGGTGGTAATATTAGGAGTGTGAATGCCAATTTTTAGCCCTACAAACCCATAGTATCACCTACACACACAAGAAATATTATCATTTTTATATTTGAAAAGACTAAAATACCTAGTTTGCCAGCTAGTCTGTCCTCTAAGTTATCTCACTGAATGACCAAATAGATTGTTATGACAAGGCTATTGAGTGCTTGGATGATAATTGAGAAAAGAGAATTCTGCAAGGAAAGAAGAAACCTACATCAGTGATTATGGTCACCGCTATGCAATATAAGCGCAATTGCAAGAAAGGATGTGTGATGTTTGTAGTCCATATCTCTAGAGATAAGGGTAAGGATGTTGAGGATGAATAAATATTTAGGAGGTACCTTGTATTACTTTAGTTTCAGGATGTGTTTTCTCAAGAGATTCCAAAGTTTCCATCCCATAGGGAAGTGGATGTTTCTATTGAGTTGGTACTAGGAGCAACACCATCATCAAAGGCACCTTATAGGATGAGCACACTAGATTTAGTAGCATTGAATTTGTAGTTGAAGGAAATGCTTGATAAGGGATGTATTAGGCAAAGTGTATTGCCTTTGGGTGCATTGATGTTGTTCGTGAAGAAGAAGGATGGTACTCTTAGGTTATGCATTGGTTATAGGCAACTGAACAAGGTGACGATCAAGAACAAGTTCCCATGGCCGAGGATTGATGATTTGTTTGATTAGTTGAAGGGAGCAATAGTGTTTTCAACGATTGATCTGAGTTCAGGATACCATTAGGTACACATCAAACAAGAGGAAATCTATAGGACTACTTTCAGGACCAAGTATGGGAATTATGAGTTTGTTGTAGTTCCATTCGGTTTGACTAATATGCTGAACATTTAGCAGCATTGTTGAGATTGCTCAAAGAGCATCGGTTTTATTCCAAGATTAATAAGTGTATTTTATTTCAAAAAGAGGTGCATTACTTGGTACATGCTTTTTCCAAGGAAGGCATAGTAGTAGATACAGAAACAATAAGGGTTATCATGGAGTGGGAAACTCCTAAGAATGTGGATGAATTCGAATCATTTATGGGTTTAGTGAGTTACTATAGGAGTTTCATCTAGAGCTTCTCACGTATTTTATATCCCATTACATCTTTGTAGAGAAAAGGGAAGACATTTGAATGGGTAGAGGAATGCATATCCAATTTTGAGTAGTTGAAGCAGTTGTTGACAAATTTTCTAGTTCTTAAGATTGTAGATCCAGATAAAGAGTTTGTGATGTGTACATATGCACGCAACAGAGGTCTTGGTGGAGTCTTGATGTAGGAGGGATAGGTGGTATGCTATGAGTCCAAGAAACCGAATGAACATAAGAATAACTATGTGACTCATGATCTTGAGTTGGAATCTATTATCCATGCACTAAAGATGTGGAGAAACTATCTTCTTGGTAGGAGGTTCGTATTGTTGAGCTACCAAAGTGGGTTGAGATATCTATTTGACCAACTGAATTTGAATTCTAGGCAAGATATTAGGGTCCAATCCTAACCCCTTATTGATGTAATAATCCCAAGGGTCCTAGTCCTAGTCATAGTTAGTTAGTTGAGTCAATAAAACATATAAGCAATTATCTACATTAATAATAATTGTAAGTGGTTGAGCCACATTATAGAAAATGGACCACAATTAGTTATAAACATGCCATATTTAATAAATAAAGTGGTTAATCCATGTTAGGCAAGGGACAACTAGTAGTTAGGGTTTTTGATGTCATTAAGCTATAAATAGTCTTAGATAGTAAGGGAGGAATCATCAAGTCTTATTGTAATTTAGATCTTCTCTTTTGGAGGTTCACCCTTGAAGTGACAAGTGCACATTGTATTTTTCTTCAGCATAATAATTTTTTTTTGAATCTTATCTCATTTCATGTGATATTTTCGAGCTATATTGTTTTGTGCTTATGGTATTTTGGCTTTCTTGTAGGTTAAGTGCATAAAAAGTGGTATCAGAGCACTTTCCAGGGCCAACTGTACCTCCAATTTTCGTAGTTTTTTTTTAGCAGATGTGTTCCAACATCTTTAAACCATGAAATTTATCATTAAGTGTGTAAACCTTCGGATTTGGGGAGGCATGCATGCATGAACTACGAGAGGTGGTCACACTTATTGGACCCCCTTCTAACCCCTGTGGGTACCCCTTCGAGTAGTAGCGCATTAGAAACAACCGTACATAGACTACACTTCCATGTAACCTTGGGTATATCGGAAGCCCCCCTAGGGTAACCTGAAACCTAACCTTAGATAATACTTTAGATGTCTTATTGCTTCAGTACAATGGGAAAAACACTCGGTGAGATTACTCGCACATACAATAGGGTAGTCGCATAGTATGACTAAGGGTACAGTCGATACTCCTTAGTTAGTGCTCTGAAATATTGTGCCAAGCACTATTGTTGGACCCCTAGGTATATTGCAGATGGCCATCTCGAGATGCTTGCAAGAGACCTAGCCCATAAGATTCAAGACAAAGAGTTGGTTACATTGGTACCATTCACTTGTATGCCCAAAATTTTTAAGTTGTCCCAAATTTTTCTCGAATTTACTTCAAGTGACCCACATCACTATACTCTTGAGATTTCACTATTTCTAAGCATACTACTCTTAAGTAAGCTCAAAATTTGACCTAGGCTACCGAGAGGGTTGAAAACATCAAGAAAAAATTCAGTGAGTTCCAAGAGACCATTACCTCCTAGCTCACAAAAGTATTGGATGTTATAAACAAACCTCATAAACCCATGAGGGAAGATAATAGTGTCAATGCACACATAGAAGCAGAATAAAAACATCACATTCATTTCCATGGAGATCACCAATCTTCGACCCACAGGACACCCAAGCTAGACATGTACAAATTTGATGGCTCTAACCTGTAGTATGGGTGGCACAAAAGGAACAATATTTCTTCCCCAATAATATATGGGAGGATGGAACTAAACTACATGTGGGAGCCCTTTATTTGAACCAAACGAGATGGAATTGGTGGCAATGGCATCATAAATTTTATATAGGGAAGCCAACTTGGAGCATGTTCTTAAAATCCATATGTGGTTGCTTTGATCGAGAATCTCACTTTTTGGGGCATCTCACTAAGCTAAGAAAAACAAGTATAGTAAGGGACTACATTGCATATTTTGAACAACTAGCCATCAGAAATGATCGATTAGGAGATGAATTTTACTCATAATGTTTCATTAATGACCTAATGGAAGCCATTCAAGCCCGTGTTCGAATGCATCACCTAGCTGCTTGGTTGGACACATGCCATAAGGCCTTAGACATAGAAGTTACCTTGAATGCCTAGTCCAATTGTCCAAATTTCATCACGAAGGCATGCCCCATCCAGACTATGGGCACCACCCAACCACTTAAGGTTCAAAAGGTGTCGCTGACAGACATGGCCAAAACAACGAAACAAGGAATTTGTTACTACTGTGATGACAAGTACTCCCTAGGACATAAATGCAAGGAACCAAAATTATTTCAGATTGATGCTACTGAAACAGTTCAGCCAATGAAGCTCCATCCACTAAAGTCCCCGAGGAAGAAGCGGGCGAACCCCAAACTGACCTAGAAAATGATCTCACAGTGACACTAGATGAAGTGGTTATATCACTACATACCTTGGCTAGAATCTTGTTGCCCCAAAATCAGAAAATATGAGGTTTTAATAAGCATCTCTAATAATGGTAGTGATTGATAGTAGAAACACTCACAACTTTGTCCATAAGAGAGTAGTAGAAGTTGTTCATTATTTTTTACGGGTGGTACCTAATTTCCAAGTCCTTATTGTTGATGGGGGGACCAAGAAATGTGAAGGACGATGTGAAAATATTAAGCTTCAAATGGGGGATTATCACCTCAAAATCCACATGTTTTCCATTGAAATGGGCAGTTGCGATATTGTCCTTGGTGCTGAATGGATACACACACTAGGCCATATTACAATGGATTTCCAGGAATTATATATGAGCTTTAACTAGAATGACCACACTCATACATTGAGGGGACTCTAGAAAGGTGCTCCTACTATCATCAATGTGCATCAAATGAGAAGATTTTAAAAAATGGCCATCATGGGGTAGTAGCCCATTTTAATGCCATCTAGGTCATTGAATCCACTCCTCCTCATATTGATAATGATATGTAACAAGTATTAGATCACCACTAGCAAGTCTTTGACAAACCTAAGGAGCTCCTACCCTCCAAGGGGGAACATGATCATAGAATCCCTTTAGTCTCAGGTGCCCAGCTGTCAAACGTCTGCCCATATCAATATCCTTTTGCACAAAAGAATGAAATTTAAAAAATAATCAAGGAACTCCTCAAAGTCGTTGTTATTCGTCCTAGCACCAACCCTTATTCATATCCAATGGTCATGGTTGTAAAGAAATATAAAGAATGGCACACATGTCCCAACTTTTGGGCCCTTAACAAGCTCATTATCAACAACAAATTTCCTATTCTAGTAGTTGATGATCTGCATGGTGCTAAATTTTTTACCAACCTAGACCTCCATTTGGGCTATCACAAAATATGCATGAAGGAAGTTGACATTCCCAAGATAGTTGTCTGTACTGATGGAAGCCATTATGAATTTCCAGTGATTCCATTTAGTCTCTGTAATGGTCCATCCACTTTTCAGAGCCTCATGAACAACATTTTGAAAAAATATCTTAGAAAATTTATCCTCGTCTTTCTCAATGACATTCTCATCTACAACATAACATGGGATAAACACCTTCAACATGTTGAACAAATATTGCAATTGCTCCAAGATCAAAATAATTTGTGAAATTATCTAAGTGCTCTTTTGGCATGGAATAAGTAGAGTATTTGGGACACATTGTGGGTTATGACGGAGTGAGGGTTGATTCGAAAAAGATTCAGGAAATGTAGGATTGGCCCCAACCAAAACCCTTGAAGAGTTTGAGGGTATTCTTGGGTATCACGAGCTACTATCACAAATTTGTCCACAATTATGGATGCATTGCCATAACCCTCACTAAAATTGTCAAGAAAAATTAATTTATCGGAACTAACATAGCTTAGCAGGCCTTCTTGGCTCTCAAACATGCCACGTGCTCCACTCCAGTATTGGCCCTACCGGACTTCACCAGATATTTTGTCATTGAATGTGATGTTTTATGTACAGGAATTGGCACAATATTAATGCAAGAAGGTAGACCATTGGCTTTCACCAGTCAACAATTCAGTGGCAAACATCCGGGGCAATCTACATATGAGAGATAGATGATGGCGATCTTACATGTAGTAGATACTTGGCGACCATATTTATTGGGGTGAAGTTTCTAAATCCACACTAACCATCATAGCTTAAAATATTTTCTAGAGAAACCTATATCATCACCATAACAAAATAAATGCCTTGAAAAAATGTTGGGATATGATTATGAGATAATTTACAATAAGGGGCATGGAAATGTATTGGTTGATTCCTTGTCACACCAAATTGAGGATGAGGGCACCCTTTTATCATTCTCTCTACCCATATCAGGTTGTTTTGAAGAGGCCTTCCATGAATGGTTCTTCCAACCCTCTCTATCCTAGCTCATTAATAACTTAGGAACATATCCTAATGCCTTAGAAGACTACTATTGAAAGGATGAGGTTCTTTGCTACAAAGATCGAGTAGTGCTATCCTCGACCTCCACCCTCAAAAACCACATATTGGAAGAGTTGCACTCGTCTTTGATTGCAATACATTCATATTTTCATAAGAGTTATGCACGAGCATGCCACTCTTTCTTTTTGACCAACATGAAGAATGACATTCTTACTTTTGTAGTTAAATATGATGCATGCCAGTGCAATAAAGGGGAAACGATCAAGCTACTGAGAAACTTACAACCATTGTCATTCATTTCGTATGTATAGATAGATGTTTCCATGGATTTCATTACCGGTTTCCCAAAGTATGACAACGAATCATTCATCGTGGTTGTTTTTGATAGACTTGCCAAATATGCTCATTTTTATGCTCTACTACACCCATTTACCCCAACATCGGTGACTCAAGTTTTCATGGAACAAATCTTCAAACTGCATGGCATGCTAACTTCCATTGTGTCTGATTGAGACCCATGTCCTCTTTCAACTTGAGTGAAATTCTAATAAGTTGCTACATTCTCCTTTTCACCTACATCTTAAGGTTTCCTCACTTCTTAGCCCACTTTCCTTTAGTCTTCTCATTACCTTTCCAATCATGCTTAGGATTAGACTTGTGCTTAGAATGCTTATAATAATGCTTAAACTTCCCAATTACTTCATCCAATGACTGAGGCTCATCATACTCATTCTGATATTTGAATGCTAAAGGAAATGCATTGATGAAACTTTGGACCTTTTTCTTCTCATTCTTAAGATAAGGAACATACCTCAACAAATACAGAAAATTAGTTGTGTAATCTTCATCTATCATCGAACCCATCTTCAACTCATAGAATTCCATGGCCTTTCCATCATAATATCTCTCAAACAACTACTTCTTCCTGAAGAGTCTTTTAAACTCATGCCAACTGAGCTCCTCTACATTGATGCCTCTGGCACACTTCACATCTTCCCAACAGATATCTACTTTTCCCTTAAGACTTAAGATCGCTAGCTCGACTTTCATATTATCTAAATAATCACGCAATTCAAAGAAATTATTCATCTAAAGTAGCCATGCTTCAACATCTTCTGTTTTCTTCACATCCCCATCAAAAGTAGGAGGATTGACTTTCTTGAAGTCTTCTGGAAAATACTACTTCTCACTCCTATAAGGATGTTGATAGTCATGATAATGATGTCTATGAGAAATGTAACTAGAATAAAATCCATGAGTGTTATCTCTCCAACCATGTGTATCCAAATATCTACCACCCCTTACTGTACCATCTTCATCCAACCTTTATCTCGATCAAGACCTGCTACCTTGTGCCCCATTTGTGTTTTCCTCCCATCCATGACTGATCTTCAACTATCCTTGCCTCTACAAATATGTAAGGCTATGAAGGATGACTACATTAACCTTTTATTGCTTTTCCTAAGTTCTGGAAACCCTTTCCTATGCCTCAATCAACCTGCTATTATCTACCTTACAACTTCTAATTTCTACCTTCAAACTTCAAAGTGTATTTGCTATATCAGGAGAGTACTCTTCTCTTTAATGCTCAACT
>APFE031095318.1:0-33654 GCA_000404065.3 Pinus taeda | reverse complement strand
TTTGGATGGGGCGTCTTCTGAGATCTGGTAATCTAAGTCTGCGAAATCTTGCCAGTCCAGCTCTCTCTGAGGAGCATTTAAGGGAGTAACATTAAGGGCTGCTGATCCTGCAGGGGTATCCATGTCTGCTTCAAGTATTTCTTGAGATGCCGGGTCTGCTAACTGAAACAGTGGAATTGAGAGGGACAGAAAACAACAGGGTTGCTGTACAGTCAAATATAGCAGTGCCGAGCTTTCTGAGAAGGCCTTTATGCAGTGTGACAGACCTCTTTTGACAGTTTGGGAGCAATTCAGTGAGTTCACGATTGCGCGAACAGGGCAGGGTTTTGACAGTAATTGAAGTTAAAGGAAGTTTCCGCCACAGCGATTCAACCTTAAACGGTTCAACAGAGGTGGGATATAGTTGGATTCCCGGTCGAATTTCAATCTTATGCCTATTTAAGGTGGATTTTACAAGAAATCGTGAAAAAACCAGCTTGAGAGAAGATGAAGTGTCAAATACCTGTTTAACCAGTGGCTTGGGATGAAGTAGCAGCTGGGTTAGCGCTCTGAACTCTTACAAATGGTCGTAGGCTGGCTGGTAGAATGGTCGTCATGGAATGCATGCAGACAGCGGAGAGGTGCTTTTCCCAGAAAAATGACAAAATTGCGAAAAAACCGTAAAATATGGCTTTTTACTTTATTGGCGCGCTTTTTTTGGATGACATCAGCATGACGTCAGCATGAGGGACCAGGTTGGATGACGTCAGCAGGACGTCATCGGGTGACGTGGCGGCCTAAGACCGGTCCACGGGGACGACGAGGTGGTGGCCAGGCGGGCGAATGACGGACGAGGTGGGCGGACGTGGTGATGACGTGCATGACAGCAGGACGGGGACGTGGGCAGGACAGGTGTCGCCATATCGGGACCCCTCCTGCATGGCAAGGAATCTGTCAGAGGGGGCTCTGATGGAATTTGGATGCGACATCTGTCCCCGCGTGACATAAGCGTCTGACAGATATCGGAAGGTATCTGTCAGACGTCGGGGGTCTTCCGATATGGATGTGAGCCGTTGATTCTGCGGGCGCGCGATCTGACGGTCATCGGGTGATGAACCTGCACGGGCTATAAATCTTGTTCTTGTTAACTGTCGGACGTCGGGTTTTCCCGAAATCGCTGCCAGCCGTAGATCTGGGTAGGCCACCATCGGACGGTCATCGGGAGGATTAGCTGCACGGGCTATAGCAGTGAATGGGCGGGTTTTAAAATTATATTTTTCGGCAAGCGCAACCGGCGGGACCCTCCATGTGACAAATGATTTTCAAAGGTTTTTTCATAGTTTTATTTGCAAAAATAATTTGGTCCGCCAACATTAGGAAACGGTGAAACTCGCGGAGTTTATGCAAAATTTGTGTGCAAAATTTATGAAGGCAGAACTATAGGCAAAAGGGGTTATGATGAGTTTATACAACAAAAAGGAAAAAACTGGCTCTCGACCTTGGGATAAGGTGGGATAAGTATATCTTCATAATCTTTCCGGCCTTGGATGGTTTTAGGGGATTAAAAGGTTTTCTTCGAGGGTCCTTTTAGGGCAAAAATGGAACTTTTGGGTAGGAAAATGGGTTGAGATGGAGAAAAAGGTGGAACATGGGTTCTTGACCTTAACCAGGTGTTAATTCAATTCCCAGGGAGTAAAGATTATGGCTATAGTGCCAAGGGGGAATATTTATACAATGTGGGATTTATACACCATGGTGTTATAATAGTAGGGACAATGGAGTATAGGGAGCTAAAATAGTAGAGTTAGCTGTTAATATGGGGGGAACATATGGATGAGGACCAGTATAACCAAGTTTTCTTGAAAACAACTTGGAGTCAAGAGTAGATCAAAATGAAAAGACTTTTGCACAAGAAATGTGGCTTTTAAAGGCCATAGGCACCATCATAAAACTTTAAGTTTCTCTTATGTACACAATTCATGAAGGGTGTTAGTAATGAGTAATATACAACTGGAAAAGGCAGTTAGTCATGCTCCACTATATTGTTTTGCTTGTGCATTGTTAGCAACTTTGGTGCTGAAAGAAACAACACTTCTGCAACCCCATCTACCTACCCAACAAGCTCACCTAACATTTTTTATTCCTTCTTGGAGGGTGCACTTGGACTTGCAAACCCTTTGTATGCCTTTTCTTTTATATTGGCTTTTTGCTTTCATTTCTTATCTAATACTGCCCTTATTCCTTCCAAGGCCCCAGATTAAGCAGTTGGGAACCTTAGTTTCTCTACCTAGCTACTGATCTGCCAAGATTAAACAGTTTGGACAGATTTCTTTCTCTATTCTACAACATAAATTGAACACATGGCATGATCCAGATTAAGCTGTTGGACCATCCATCAAAATTGAGTCCCTATCAAGGTTGAGACACACTTTGTCTCCTTATGGAAATATGGGATCTTTGCATTATCAAAGCAGAGCATATTTGGACCTTTGATAGCCAATCATGAAATATGAAACCTATTGGTATAGGTATCCAACAATCTGAATAAGTGAAAAGGGTAAATTATCTTTTATAGATCAGTATGCAGGTTCAGCACAGCAGAGGCGCGAATACATGCTGGTTCAGTAAGTCAAAACAGCGTATACACTGGTTGGCCTTAATACAGCAGCGTATGCACGCAGGTTTCTACTTAATGAAGTAGTGTATGTCTTATGAAATATGTTTTAGCTACTTCTGTTTATTGTTGCAGTGTTCTGGGTTCAGGATTACTGTTAATGTATTCTGGTTATAGCATTCAGAGAAGTAATTGTTTCATTCAGTTTTGGTGGTGCAAAGGGGATTGGTTGATGAAGATACATTTGATGTTATTTACAAATCTAGTCTAAAAATTTATGAAACGTGGTCCCTGGAAGAAAACAGAAGGTTGTAGCCTTCTGTAGGTCAACACCTACATACTAGTACATCAGCTAGTACAAGAGCTAAGGGGGTTGTAGCTCCCTTCCAGGAGAAGCTGGAGAACAAGAGAAGGTAGTAGCCTTCTGCATGTAGAAGCATGCGTACTGGTATAAGACTGCACGAGTACAGAAATATCGTAAAAAGAAGTTTCTTATTGAAAGAATATAGAGACGAATTGCAGCAAGTGGTTTTCACCCACATTGGGTTTCCACCTTATATCTTGTGTCCATGTGTGTGATCTATTCTGTTTTACTGCACTTGTTTACTATTCTTATGAATGAAGTTTTGATGCACTAATTAAAGATCAATATTTAATGAATCATATGTTTACTGATATACGCTAGTTGCTTTAGACACGGTAGCATATATACGCAGTTTCCCATAACTGAAGTAGCGTATACAAATCTGATTGTGAAATGAAAAATAATTGATTTGATAATACTGGTTCAACCCCCCTCTCAGTATTATTTCCAACAGTAAAAAGAAAATATACTTATTTAATTAATT
This sequence comes from Pinus taeda, assembly GCA_000404065.3. NCBI lineage: Eukaryota > Viridiplantae > Streptophyta > Pinopsida > Pinales > Pinaceae > Pinus > Pinus taeda. The sequence continues at coordinate 30,213 of APFE031095318.1, read as the reverse complement.
CAAAGCTTCTACTCATTCTTGTGTCTATATAGTGGAGCATGCTTAGGAGGACCCTATGGTAGAGATTATAGTATCAGATATCTTTCATATCCATCCATTAGACAGGAAATTCATAGACATATATTATATGAAAAAGGTATGGTTGTCTATAGATTTAATCATTAATGGCCTCCTACATCAACATTGTTCTAGTAGATCCACAGGAGATGGAAAAGGAAATGTTAGATTTCTTTATGTTCTAAACATTTTTAAATTGCTTAGTTCTATGATCACATGGATTAAGATTTTATGTTTGAGGAGGATTCCCTATTTTTATAACAGTGGGAATTTTTATAACCCTTTGGTTCTCATATTTTGATCATAACACTATGTCCATCACTAAAATATTAGTGTGGCTTTATGTTCCCAATTTTACTTTACATTTATGATATTTAACAATTTTTGAAGATTTTGGGAATACCATGGGTACTTACATCAAATTACATATCGATAGAGTTGTAGTTGGTTTATGTACATATGCATGTGTTTGTATCTAAGTAGAAGTTAGTAAACCTTTTCCATATAGAATGAATTATCAATAATAATAAAATTAATATGCACAAGTTTTGGAATATGAGAATATAAAAGTCACATGAAGGATGTGTTATATTCTAAGACATTTACAAGGTATTTGTCCTCGTGCTCAATCTCATCAGGTTGAGAAAAAAATACCAATATAAAATGGATGAAATTTTGTATAGGAATTAGTTTTGGATACAAACATGTAGTGACATGAGGTAAATAAGCACGAAATACAGACGCTATTGATTAGAATTACATAAATCAACAAGTGAATGTCTTACTTGGGGATATAGTAGAATAAATGGATGCAAGGATTTCTTCTTCAAGGGAGCTTGTGGTAGTTGCAACTCCTTTAGGTTGAATAAAAAGACATCATGACAATGATACCTTGGTTCCAACAAGGAATTGGTTCCTACAAAGAATTATGATTCCCTTCCATTTGACCTATTGTTAGTTATTGTGACTAGTTTGGTGGACTGGGAACAAGTTAAAAGAAAAACGAGAAAAAGACAAAGATTAAGGACTATTTTTTTAAGTGAAAAAAAAAAAAATTTGACAAATACATTAATTATGTAAATGTAATCTTTTAAATGCAATATATATTTGTATTCTTGCCAGTGTAGTATGCACCCATACTTTTTATATTATGCTTTTAGAACATGAAAATTTCATTTCATTTTTTATAAAATAAAATTGTGTTTATATATATATTAATATATATATATATTATATATTATATATAATTTTTTAAAATTAAAAAAAATTTTTTATTTACCTACAAATGTTTTAAAATAAAAGAAAAAAAATCTACTTTTCAATCAAAATCAAGTTTGTTGACAATTTTATATCTTCATTCTATAAAAAGAAATAAATAATTTAAAATTTACTTTACCATTTTAATAGAGAAAGAGGAAGTTTTACATTCAAATCAAAATAAGTTTCTTGAAAACTCGATATCTTCCTTATTAAAAAAACAATTTAATAGATATTTGACATTATAAATATTTAAGACAAAAGATTCAAAGTTCCATTTTTGAATCAAAATAAGGTTTCTTTCATCCATGAGAATTATGATTAAAAAAAAAAAATTATAAAAAAAAAAATCGCATACTTTCTATTTCATTGAAATCAAAGTATACAAATTATTATTCAAATAAAACCTCCCAAACATGCTTGCTAAGAGCTATGGCATTCTACCAATCCAGAAGTTAAACATAATAAAACATGTAAGTACCTAAATATTATAACAACTTTAGTTCAAAAAATGTTATTGGCATTCACCCAAATGACATCAATGGCTTTTTCTATAACCACTAAATGTGTGACATGCTAGAGTAATGTTTCCTTTGATCTTTTGTCCACATCAACGTTCCCTATGGATATGTCATGCATCTAGATCCTCAAAATTTCTTATAATTGTCGAATTCTTTGTTGCCAATGATTTAGGGCAAATCGTGTAATGTGCCTATCCCCAAGAACCAATCAATAACCAATCAAGAATTGCCAAAGATTTGTAAACCATTCACCTGCCTAGACATTGTAATGTCAAGGATGAGCCAAAACCCAATTAATTTTTCTTTATTATTAGTTCCAAGCCCCGGACCCAAACTTAAAAGGAAAGTGTGATTATTGTTCTAAAACTCTACTCCCCATACAATAGTGACATGACCTTTTGCTCCATAAAAAAAGCCCAGACCTTCTAAATATCAATTTATTTACATTAGCCATAATAACATATCATTACCATGCCCCCTTCGCAAGGAAAAATAATCATTATTACCCTACATACTATTGATTTATATTGCAAATTAACCTACGAAGCACCTCAACTGATTATATACCATATAATATTAACCATAACAATAATTATAATTCGTGGCGCAGTAGCTTATTAGGATTTGGACAACACTATGAGTCATGGAAGCAATGGCAACTTTATGAAGGTGTATATCTTGACCTTCAATGTGGAACAAACCTTTGAATTTTGGAACACTTTATGGGCATAAGGTATCTGCTTGAACATATTTCCCTCCATATGCTTCACTCCTGCAACACTCCCTCATTCCAATTTGTGAATTTCTATAAACTATCAAACTCTTATTATTGTGTTATGTCGAACAAATTTATTATATTATTGTTTACACCATTACAAATCTTACCTGTTATGGGAGGCGCAATGATGATGAAGTGAGGCATGTTGAGATTAATGCCACACATGTGTGAATGTTTTTGGTCTCTTTCCGCTAAAATTGGACTGATACCTACAAGATTAGCATGGCCCCTGCGCAATAATGACATGCACACAAATCAAGAAATGGTAAGACGTAAACAAATCGAGAAATGGCCTAAATTATGTCGTTGTTTAGGTGGTTTTTGGGTCAAAATCCGGGAGCAATTTATTGGAATCGGAAGTTTGATAGCTAGTTTCTGCACAATCAAAGCGTCCCAGGGGTTTTCAGGGTGCTGAATCCAAATATACAGTTAAAAAATCATTTTAACTACAACAAATCAAGATTTAACCTCAATTTCTTCTGTCAAATTCCGTCACCAGAATTTCCAAAAATCGCATTATAGACAACTCCCTAAATTATAGCTTGGAAAGATAATCTAGTAATTTTCCCTCTGTCCCAAAGAGTAGGTTGGGTTTGGTCTTCCTAAGATCCATCCAGATCAGACTCTCTTAATAGAGTCAACTGCCATTCGCGTGCGCTCACCTAAGGGTGTTGCAACGTAAAGAATTAAAAGAGTTCCATTCACAATGATTGACAAGGCACAGCCCATACCTCATGTTGCATTCACAATGATGGAAAAGGCAGAGCCCATACATCCTTGAACGCCTACCAACATGTTTATACCCTTAAACCCATCTTCATAAATCTTAGCCACGGAAGCCATGATAATGTTGATGTTGTTCAAAATCTTCTTGGCTTGTGGATCGTGGCCTAGATATTCTCATGAACTCATACCATTCCTCCAAGAGAAGTGATGTTGGAAATGCTCGGGGCTTGAGGACTTGTTCTGGTGATTACCGAAATGCTGCTGGAAATCTCTGACACATGTTATCGCCATATCATCTTATGCATTAAGTCAATAAAAATAGCAGCGTGGTGCATAAAAATAAGAGACAAAAGAAAGATACATATGCCTTCTCTTTTTGGAAAAAAATCATTATGCAACAAACTTCACTCACTTTCTCATCGTGTCTACAAATGCGCTGACTGTGATTTTCTGTTGAATTCAGAAGAGAGCGTAAGATTCCACCGATAATGAAAGGATGCATGTGCTTTCGTGCTCATAATGTTATTTCTATCGATTTGAGTACAGAGACTCAAATTCTCAGTGAACATGAAAAGATGGGTCGAGGATGAAACGATGTTAAAACTACTGTGTATAAAATCACTTTATGTCCTTATGTTATACACACCTTATGTACATACGGTCTTGCATGCATTTCAAAAAAATATTCAAAATGGATCTGATCTCCAAAAATGGCATTGGATCATACAAAATATTTCATAATACATATTCTAAAATGTAAAAGTGAGTGATAAAATCACCCAGAGACAATCGTTTAAACAATCCACTATCAACTAAATATAGTCCAAGTATATAGATATATGTTGTAAAATAAATTGGCATATACATTTAAAAAGAGTTTTATTATTTTAAGCTTTAGTAGTAAAAGGATGATAATAGAACTCGTAGAATTGGCCATTGTGTTGCTCTCCAATCAACCATTTTCTATAACCCAATTGTAGGCCTTCTTTAGAAAGATTGTCTGAGAAATACTGAAGTGATTAAAGACATCTTTTAAACTATAACTTCATTCAACAAAGGAATTAGAGATATATGGTGACATCTATAAAGTCCTTTAACCTAGTTGACAGTGAATAATGAATCACCAAATATTGTATATGTTAAACTCCTAGCTCAATAGCAAAATTCAGTTGTAAATTGAGGGCCTTGTTGTAGCGGCTACAACAACCCTCCAAAATTTTGGCTCGCATGCAAATTTCAGATCCTACCTTGGATCCTGCAATCATTTGTCCTTGGTCACTTGTTGGTAAGTTGATGATCTCAAGCTTCCCCTCCTCAATCTTAAGAGTTTTTCATGTTCTCACTTTTATGCAGCGTGTGTCATATTTGAGCATAGGGGTTTTTGTTTTCATGCAAAGGGAATGTTGTTTTGCTTCAAGGGAATTGTGTGCATAGGAGTGGTTGTCATCACATAGACATGTTTCACATTCACTTCACACACTCTTGTCACGAAGGTTGTTGCATTGAGAAAAGTATGTCTTATGCGTTCTGGATGGTCTACGTCGTGTCACTAAGTGTCTCTGTGCGATAACAATCAAGTTCTATCATTGTTTACATCTGTGTCATTGATCTCACACTTAGCCATTTCCAAAGCAACCTAGCCTCATGCAGCTTCTCGGAACTTTGCACTTTGCGTCTGCAACCACCAAGCTTCCTCCCTTGCTTGTTGAAATCTCATAGCCTGCAAAGACCCCAGTCAGCACTACTCTCCAGAAATGCGCAAAGCACTCAGGCATCCACCACTACTCTTCATAAATGCACAGAGCAGCCCAGCTGTGATGTATTCAGAAACTGCGTAGAGGAGTCCTCCCAGGACCCCCATCCCACAGTAGTGACCCGAGCCTTAGAACTACATAGTGTTGTCCAAGTTGTCTTATCAGCCTTGCATCCAGAAATTGCGTAGATGGGCCTCCGAGGGCCTCATTCCAACAGTAGTCACTTCCCGCAGAAACCGCATTGATCCATCACCCAGTGACTACAGGAAAAGGTGACATGCTAAGATCACTCCCAAGGAGTTAAGGAGAAGGACCAAAAGACCAAGTAATGGAAAAGATCAGGACCGCATGCAAACTTCGTCAGATGCATGATTATCTTGAGGGTAAGTATGGTAAGTAAAGAAAACCTTCCGAAGTACATCTCTTAGTTAAGTTTGCAAGATTGCTTGTCATTGTCATATCATCCTGTCCTCAGTAACATGCATGTGTGCAAACACAAAAGGTCATTTCACGTGTTTCCTCTACATGTCTTGTTTTATTTTCATTGTTTGACCAATTGTCATCTTCGGCTTGTTGATTGTTATGTCATGCTTACAACCTCGTTTTGGTGATGTTGAAGGTCGTGCTTGAGTTGTGCTCGCTTTGTAAACATTTATCAAACAAACACACGATGTTGTAAGCACTATCATGCAAGTGTCATCATGGTCGTTCGAAGGTCTATCTGAAGTGTGGCACTTGTCACTTTCATCACTAGACAACCCTACAATCAGTCACACTGAGCATATGTTGTCTTATTGGTTTGAGATGTCTTTTTGTCAAGTCATGTTGAGTGTCTTTTCGTCAAGTCATGTTGAGTGTCTTTTCGTAAGGTCATGCATGCACGAGTTGACTCGTTCACACACTTAGTCATTTTTTCAATGAACTTTCGACCAAGCCACCCCCCACCAGCTAGACCTCCACCAAGCTACACTGCCCAGTCTCAACCCTCAGTGATCATGTACTGCTACCCAAAATCACGCAAAACTTGAAGTTGTCTTCCAAGAAGTCTACACTGCAATCCTGGAATCGACCTGGCTGACTGTCACCCAGAACAACACAAAAGTTTCCCAAGACGCCATCTCAATCAGTGCTACCCACAAGCCAATCCATCAAGCCTCCCGTTAGTCAACCGGAGAGTTTGATCGGGCAGTGACCCCGGGCTTCACTACTCCCTAAAATTGTGCAGAATCTATCAGCATGCCTACCTCCATTGACTAAATAAATTGTGTAGATAAGAGGGACAGGCACTTGCTTCATCTCATTGCACTGTCTCTAAAAATTGTGCAGTTCTATTAGCCAGGGCCCCTACCAGCCAGCTTGCTAATCCTCCTAAATATTGCACAGTTTTCAATGGGTTGTCCTCCAGTTGCCCAACACCCCACTCAGCCTAGAAAATGTGCAGAAATGTCCTGCAATCAAGCCTCCCAATTCTACATAGTTTTAGCTAGCAAGCTCCCGCATCCCACTGCCAGCCTCCACGGAGAATCTGTGCAATTTTCATTGCCAATGTCCTCCCTGCTACCTGCACTACCTCCTTGGAAAATTTGCGCAATTCTGCCCTCCAGCTGAGCCAAATCTTGCAAATGATCACTATTGTTTCGGGCTGCTCATCTCAGCATCCCAGTAACCTCTACACAATTTTCCTTAATAGTGCCCCGAAGCCAGCATCCCGGCTTGAAATGTACTGTACACAGTTTCAGAGCCTTGTCCTCTCTCTCGGTCACTTGAACCTGAAAACGAAAGATGATGCATCATGGTAGACTAGGATATTTCTGTATTTGATGTCGTCTCGTCATGAGTGATTGCAAATACAGGTACATGGGTGAGACATGGTGTGATGACGAATGGGATGAACAAAGAGCGCATGCTAGAAGACTTGCTCGCAGTTGGTCGAACACACGAAGCATACCAAGTAGCGAGCGAAGGAGACACATGCACATGTGTGCAACATCTAGCAAACACCAAGACCATCGAAGACTTTGCACACCTTGCCATATGGAGGTGAAGCTATGATAGACCAAGAGCACACTCATCACTTAGCGGCATTGCATCTCGACATGGACACCACCATCAGCATGAACATACCATCATTGTCATGTCGAGTCATGTCATGAGTCATCTCGGCCACATCACTATTGTGGTCCATACTGTTGTAATCAATGTAATTTAATGTGGAAGTCCAAGAGACCCACATGTAAAGTTGAAGAGTCGTGTAAAGTTGAAGAGTCATGTAAGTCAAATAGTCATGATGGAAGTCGAGCAGTCACAAGGGTCAGTCTCACCCTTGGCTATATATACCCCTCATTTGTACATGCAAGGGACTTTTCACCTTGGCTCCTCCCACATAGCCTTGAGAGTCTGTATTATTTTCTTTGAGGAGCGAGTGGTGGCTCCAATGCCCCTCTATCAAGGTTAGTGATGTAATGGTGTACGGATGTGTCTTGGGACTTTCGCTTAATTCAGAAGCCTTTTAATAGGCCATCATGTTTTCACACATGTATTGTATTTGTTTATATGACTATTCTTTGGACGCTTGTAATGCATGTTGCTTTAACCTGTATTAATATAGTTGAACTATTTCGGTTGTTTTGGTACATATGCTATTGGAAATGTGTTGTATCAGATGTTAACGTTGTCTCACCCATGTGGACTATTCCGCGGGACACTCGACAAACTAATTCTCGTAATCTTGTTATAATGATTGTCGCACTCATGTGGACTATTCTATTGGGTTTTGTGCGTGCTATATGTTCACCTTGTGTTTTTACTGTGGCATTCGTGTGGACTATTCTGCCAGAAGTTGCGCATGTCCTTTTGTGTGGTGTGTCTCTAATGGAGTTAGGACTATTCCCGTTCGACTTGACACTCACTCTCACCCTCTCCCTCTGCAGTGAAAGAACCTTGACACAAGTGACATTAAGCACTCATGAGGTATGTGAACATCGCTCTTCGAAGACAAAGTAAACCACTCTCATGTCCTGACAAACAAGAGCTAAGGCAAATATTTAAGATAATGGAAATTGAACAATCGTATCAGATGGGACTCCTACGCCAAATGGTGTGAGGTCTAGTTGGGACTTCATACCGAGGAGATCCCCTGAATGTTGGTGGGTCCAGCACTGTCAACATTTTTGGTGCTAGAAGGAGGATCAGATGACAAGATGAGTCCTCACAATTTGTTTTGAATCTTTGCATACTTATCATGACTAACTATAGAATTCCTCCTCCAGAGTATATGTCTTATGGAAACTACTTTGAAATCTCGGAGGAGCTCTAGAATCTCTTGTCACAATTCACATATGAAGGTGAAGGCAGAATGGTCTAGCTTGAGCACAAAATGACCTTAGTAGTTATATATAAAAAGTATAAAATAAATGAAGATTACATGAGGTGAGTGTTGTTCACACACACGCTTTGAGGGCACCCACTGCTATGGTGTGCCACGCTGCCCAAGATCTCTATTCTCTCTCTCACTTAGTTGATCATAGAGATAGATCGTGCATTAGGGGAATTTTGAGGTATAAAATGGGCCTCCTAAGAAAAATGTACAACCAAAATAAAATTTATAAGAACCAATTGGATTCAAGACGATGATGTCAACCATGGGGGGTGATTCACCATTTTTGGGGTAAAAAGGAAAAAATATTAAAAAATAATAAAATCATAAAACTACTTTTTCAACTCATAATTTCAACTTATCTCCATAAGTTTTTACTCAAATTTCGAGCAGGAGTACTCATTGGATGCAAAATTTAATTCCTCATCCAATGAGTACCCATGTTGCATACTTTCGATGGACCCTGCTACAAGAAAATGAGAAATACATGAAAAAATGTGATTGCAATCATGTTTTTCATGTATTTCTCATTTTTCATGTAGCAGGGTTCATCGAAAATATGCAAAATGGGTACTCCATGGATGAGGAATCAAATTCTGCATCCAACAAGTATTTCTGCTCAAAATTTGAGTAAACCCATAGGGAGATAAGTTGAAAATACGAGTTGAAAAACAGTTTTTTATTTTTTCCCTCTAAAATTTGATGATGTAATCAAATCTTATTTTATTATTTCCATTATTATTTTATAATTTACTTAGAAGGCCCATTTTAGACCTCAAAACTCCCCTAATTCTTTCCATCATTTTGACTGTCAAGCACTCAATAAATAAATTCTGGAATTACGGAAAGCACCTGATGAATCCGTTGAGCAATTTCACACACGTTTTTGTAATCTTGCATGGTGATTTCCTGAAGATGAAATTGATTGGGAATTTCTCAATGGAAGATTTAAGTATCTTCTTTATATATATGAAAATCTGCAATTCTTACAATCATTCAAACCCCTCCCAGCATACCTCGGTGTTAGAGCTGCCAAATCTAAGACAAACAAGGTCGCTATCATAAGTGATTATCCGCCCTCTTCTCATCAAACAACTTTAGATCTGCAGTGTGAGGTGGGAGAAGCCCTGCACACATCTGTTGAATTGTCACATCCTCCTACCCCACCTACTCTCAATGTCTGTGTAGATTTGTCTTGCAAGCCTACTGGTTTTTATGTGGATTTGTTCCCTCAACCTTTGTCCCCGCGTTCCATTGATCCTCCGGATTGTACTGTTTTTTGCTCTTTTGTTTTGGACTCCACACTTGTTGTTAATGATGTTCAAGTTGTTGATGGAGTTGGTGTTGTGTAGCCAACCTATGCTATCATTCATGATGAGTGTGTGTGGGAATTTAAAGAAGAACCCATGGTGAAGGATGACTCCCATCCATCCACGCCTTATCCGCTCTATCCTGACATCCCTTGTGATTCTACCACATTTGATTCTCCCTGCGAAAACTCATTTCCAGATGTTTCTACTTCCAATCATTCATAGGACAAACTGGACATCAGTCTATCATTACATTACAGAGAAGTCACATCTTCCTCTGAAAATCTATCCCATCTGTCATCTTTCATTTCTAAAAACACATAGGGTGAACATCCTTGCTTCTCATCTACCCCTCTACATGATTCGTTAAATCATGAGGATGCTGATGAACATCCCGAATTTTTTTATCATGATTGTCATGTTTTATGTGCTTCTTCATTTGATCACGATGTTGATTCACTCACTGTTAATCTATCTAAGCCATTGGTCTCTGATAATCTATCTATTGATGGAGTGGAAACCCCGCGGGCTTTCGGGGCACTTTAGCTTGAGCTGATGGTTATGTCAGGCCATCATTGTCCTGAGGTTAGTTCCACTTTTGATCAGAAAATTTTCAAAACACCCAAGGCTCCTCGTCACTCTTTGCTTCGCATTGAAGACCAACCAAACACACACACTTCACTTCCTCCTCTCGAATCACATGATCCCATCGCTTACATACTAGAGGAATCATACACGGAAAGCACACTTGCAAGGCATAAGTTATCTCTCTTTCTCATGTTTTCTTGTTTGTCACAATCAAGAGAGTGTGCACACTTATCATCTGCATGTAGTGTATCACAGCACCATGTTAAGCCCGCAAAATTTTTTTCTTTTGCATTCACTCTTGTATTTTCTATGGATGTTTTACAACTCGGAGCGTATTGGTCTTCGCTGATAAATATTTCTTGTTCACTGGTTTACATGCATATTTTTCATGCCTTTGCCAACATGGGCTAGCCAATGCACTGGTGGCTACATTGGAAATATCACTTCACGTAAGTAGGCCCATGCACTATTTAGCATAGGAGTAGGAGTAGTCTTTGCTTCTTGATTTGCTTTACTTTCTGGCTTACATGTTTGTTTGCTTGCTTACTTGTTTTGGTTTTCTTACTTGCTTGTTTTTCTTACTTGTTTTTCTTTCACTTTACTTTTGCTTTTTTTTTTCTTTTTGCTTTTTGATTTTTTCTTTCTTTGCTTACTTGTACCCGTAGGTTAGCCTCTCGTGAAACTGTGATTGGCTCTTGAGACAAGTTAAGCAAATCTAAGAGGACTTGTACAGCTATCAACACTTGGTTATTTTTTGTCCTCTCTCTTTATGAAGAGCTTGTTGTCTTCAGTCAATGATGTCTTGATGGAAAACATGTTCTTTTCAAAGTGATTCGTAGTGAAAACACAATGCTTGCATTGTTAACTAGTACCGCCTACTCTAATTGGTTCTTTTGGGTTAACCCTTGTCAACTCAATTAAGTATAGTAAGGTGAGGGGGGAAACCTTAACAAGTATGTCAGAGGTATATATAACATATTTCTCTGAAGGAACAACCTTTCCTACTCTCAATAATTTGGGGTCCCTCTTTCACCTCTAAAATAAATAAGTGCCTATGCACAGTTCTTTGAAAAAAAATGAAAAATGAATAAGGAAACAGAAGAGAAAGGCTTCTTGCGCAAAGAGGTGATATAAGTAACTTCGTTGGGGTATTGACCAAGCTCGCTGGCAGCAGAGCATTGCTTGTGTTCTTGCGTGACTCCGTCAAAGTATTGTCCAGGCCTACTGGCAGTGGAACAACACTAGAGATGAAACTTAAACTCTAACAATTATATTACTTGTGCATCAATATACCCCTCATCCCCAATCGAAACAACTAGGTTGACTTGGCTTGGAATGTGTGCTTATTGATCAAGAGAATGGCACGAACTACATCTTTCACACAAGTTAGTGTGGAAGCCATTGCAATCAAAGAATCGAACAATACTTTTGAAAGGGTTAGACTCATTTTTCACAAAACAAGGTCCATACAAAGAGTTTGAGTTCTACAAATATGTTGCCAATGTTGTAGCGGCTACAACAACCCTCCAAAATTTTGGCTCGCATGCAAATTTCAGAGCCTACCTTGGATCCTGCAAGCATTCATCCTTGGTCACTTGTTGGTAATTTGATGATCTCAAGCTTCCCCTCCTCGATATTAAGAGTTTTTCATGTTCTCACCTTTATGTAGCATGTGTCATCTTTGGGCATAGGGGTTTTTATTTGTCATGCAAATGGAATGTTGTTTTTCTTCAAGGGAATTGTGTGCATATGAGTGGTTGTCATCACATAGACATGTTTCACACTCACTTACACATTGTTTTCATGAAGGTTGTTGCATTGAGAAAAGTATGTCTTATGAATTCTAGATGGTATATGTTGTGTCACTAAGTGTCTGTGTGTGATCACAGTTGAGTCCTATCACTATTTACATCTGCGTCAATAATCTCACAATTAGTTATTTCCCAAGAAACCTAGCCTCATTCAGCTTCTCAGAACTTTGAAGTTTGCTTCTACAACCATCAAGCTTCCTCCCTTGTCTATTGAAACCCCATAGCCCACAGAGACCCCAGCCAGCACTGCTCTCTAGAAATGCGCAGAGAAACCCAGCTTCCTTGTATTCAAAAACTATGTAGATGTGTCCTCCCAGGACCCCCATCTTCCAACAATGTCCTGAACCTAAAAAATGTGCAATGTTGTCCAAGTTTTCATGTCGGTCTTGCATGAAAAAACTATGTAGATAGGCCTCCCAGGGCCTCATTCTGATAGCACTCACTTCTCGTGGAAACTGCATTGATCCATCACCTAGTGACTACAATAAAAAGTGATATGTGAGATCACTCCCAAGGAGTCGGGGAGAAAGACCAAGAGACAAATTAATGGAAAATATCAGGACCACATGCAAACTCTGTCAGATGCATGATCATCTTGAGGGTAAGTATGATAAGTAAAGAAAACCTTCTAAAGTACATCTCTTAGTTGATTTTGCAGGATTTCTTATCATTTTCATATCATCCTATCCCAAGTAACATGCATGTGCGCAAACACAAAAGGTCATTTCACGGGTTTCCTCTAGATGTCTTGCTTTCCTTTCGTTCTCTGACCAATTGTTGTCTTCGGCATGTTGATTGTTATGTCATGCTTGTGACCTCGTTCTGGTGATGTTAAAGTTGTTATTGATTTGTGCTCACTACTTAAACATCTATCGTACTTGTCTCTTTCATCATTAAACAGCTCCGCAATCAGTCACACTGAGCATATGTTGTCTTGTTGGTTCAATATGTCTTGCCGCTAAGTCATGTTGAGTGTGTGTTCACAAGGTCATGCATGCACGAGTTCACTCATTCACAAAATTAGTCATCTTTCCGATGATATTTCAACCAAACCACCCTCCACTAGTCGGAGCTCCACTGAGCTGAACTGTGCAGTCTCAACCCTCGGTGATCATGTACTGCTGCCCAGAAACGTGAAAATCTTGAGGTTGTCTTCCAAGCAGTCTGCACTATGCAACCCTAGAATCGACCTGGCTGACTGTCACCCAGAATAGCGCAGAAGTTATCCAAGAATCCATCTCAATTTGTGCTTTCTAGAAGCTAATTCATCAACCCTCCTGTTGGTTAACTAGAGAGTTTGACCAGGGAATGACCCGGGCCTTCACTCCCAAAAATTATCTAGAATCTGTCAACATGCCTCCCTCCACTGACTAAGAAATTGTGCAAACAAGAGGGACATGCACCTGTTGCCTATCATTGCACTATCTTTGAAAATTGTGCAGTTTTGTCAACCAGTCCCCCTGCCAACTGGCTTGTTGCTCCTTCTGAAAATTGGGCAGTTTTCTTAGATTTTCCTCCAGCTACTCGACACCCCGCTCAGACCAGAAACTGTGCAGAAATGTCCTGCAGGCAAGCCTCCTAGTTCTGCACAGTTTTGTCTAGCAAGCTCCTGTAGCTCGCTACCAGTGTCCTCCCTGTTTCCTGCGCTGCCTCCTTGGAAAATTTGTGCAGTTATCCCCTCCAGTCGAGCCAAATCCTGCAGATGGTCACTATTGTTCTGGACTGTTCATCTCAACCTCCCAGTAACCTTTGCGCAATTTTCCTTGACAATGCGCTGGAGCCTGCATCCTGACCTGAAATGTGCTTTGCACATTTCAGAGCCTTGTCCTCTCTCTCGGTCACCTGAACCCGAAAACGAAAGATGATGCATCATGGTAGGCTAGGCTATTTCTGGATTTGATGTCATCTCGTCATGAGTGACTGCAAATATAGGTACATGGATGAGACATGGGATGAACAAGGAGTGCATGCTAGAAGACTTGCTCACAGTTGGTTGAACACGTGAAGCATACCAAGTAGCGAGCGAAGGAGATACATGCGCATGTGTGCAACATCAAGCGAAAACCAAGACCATCGAAGACTTCGCACACCTTTCCATGCGGAGGTCAAACTATGATACACCAAGAGCACACTCATCACTCAGTAGCAATGAAGCTCAACATGGACACCACCATCAGCATGAACATACCAGTATTGTCGTGTTGATTCATGTCATGAGTCATCTCTACTACATCTACTATGGCCCATACTGTTGTAATCAATGTAATGTATTGTGGAAGTCCAAGAGACCCACATGTGAAGTTGAAGAGTCATGTAATTCAAACCGTCATGAGGGAAGTCAAACAGTCATAAGGGTCAGTCTCACCCTTAGCTATATATACCCCTCATTTGTACATGCAAGGGACTTTTCACCTTGGCTCCTCCCACATAGCCTTGAGAGTTTGTAGTCTTTTATTTGAGAAGTGAGTAGTGGCTCCAACACCTCGTTATTAGGGTTAGTGATGTAATGGTGTACGGGTGTGTCTTGGAACTTTTGCTTAATTCAGAAACCTATTAACAAACCATCACATTTTCACACATGTATTGTATTCATTTGTAAGACTATTCTTTGGACGCTTTTAATGCGTGTTGATTTAACCTATATTAAGACATTTGAACTATTTCAGTTGTTTTGGTGTGTATGCTATTAGAAATGTGTTGTATTAGATGTTAACATTTTCTCGCCCGTGTGGACTATTCCGCTGGACACTCGATAGACTCATTCTCGTAAACTTGTTATAACGATCCTTGCACTTGTGTGGACTATTCCGCTAGGTGTTGTGTTTGTGACTATCACATCCATGTGGACTACTCCGTCAGAAGCTGCCCATGTCTTGTTTTGTGGTGTGTCTCTAACATAGTTGGGACTATTCCCTTTCGACTTGAGACGCACTCCCACCCTCTCTCTCTGCAGTGAAAGAACCTTGACACAAGCGACACTAAGCACTCACGAGGCACACGAACCTCATTGTTTGAAGACAAAGTAAACCACTCTCATGTGCTAACAAGCAAGAGCTAAGGCATATCTTTACAATAATGGAAATCAGGCCATCGTATTGGATGGAACTCCTACACCAAACGATGTGAGGTCTAGTTGGGACTTCATACCGAGGAGAGCCCCTGAATATTGGCGGGTCCAGCACCATCAGCAGGCCTTTAATTATGCATAGTTGTTAGATGGTGACTCCAAATCTAATTCTGATAGTAAATGAATTACTTTTAGATATAAATAATTTGGCTCCCCCACCACATAAATTTGGCTCGCTCTAAAAGTCCTGATCAAAAATAAACCTAAGACATATCCCTATTAACATCACATTCTTATTTCTCAAAATCTAGAAGGCATCCAAAAACTAGAAACAATAAAAATGATAAATTATGTAAACAGATTTAGCTTCACAATGAATACTAAGTTGCGGCTTTCCAAGGTGTAGGTTGGATTATACCGGTTCAAGAGGCTTAAATATATCTGAAAGTTCATAAAACAGATGCTTGTTGTTTCTTAACATAAAATAAGAGTATTCTAATGAGTTGATGAAACACCCTTTGGGTTTTACGCTGACTCATCACCAACAAGACCCCTTTGATAGACTCGTCCACCCCTATCCCTCGTGGGCCTCGCCTCCATCGAGCAAAAGTCTCTGTCTTCGTGGAGCAGATTTCTTCATCTCTATCTGTATCTAGTTTTCATGCCAATTACCATCTGAATGTTGGATGTTCTGTTTGCACCCTCCAATTCAATGCAAATTTTAAGATGTTTTTCCTAATGTCCTGTATTTAATTAAAGGACCAATTGAGAGACAAATTCCATCCTTTGATGTTCTGAAATCTATGATCTCAATAGACCTCTTCATTCGAAATCCCCGACACATACAACCCGACATGCCTGTGAGACGATAAGTGAAACTCGGCATCACAAACACTAAATTGCAACCCTAGAGTGAATTTGTGGACTAGTCGACTTCCTAATACCCACTTTCTATGTTCTGAAATCCACGCTCTCGATGGACTTGTTCATTCGAAATTCCCTCTACCTACAACCCGGTGTGCTTGTGATATGATGAGCGCAAATCAGCGTCACAAACACTGAAGTGCAAGTTCTGGGTTTCTTATTTAGTTTATGCAGACAATACTATGTGAAAGGAAAATGCAACTTACTTTTCTAGAAAGGAAATGTCATTTTGGGTTGTTCTTTTAATTTACGCAGTCAATACTATGCATACTTTTCCCCCTCACCCAAAAAATATAGGAGAAAGAGGAGATCCTTATGTTTTTGTTGCTACAACACCCTCCAAAATTTTGGCCTACACTCAATTTTAGAGCCTTCCTTGGTCTTGTACATTATCATCGCAAACAATGAAGCTCATTCCATGTGTTTTCTTGAGGATTTTGTGTCCCCTTTGCAAGGAAAAATATCATATTTTCACATGTTAGTTGTTGCATCATGTATATAAGCTTGTTATGGTGGTTTCAAGAGGTCACCTTTGTGTAAATGAGTTGTTCTAACCTTGTAAACATCAATCACACTCATTTCCAAAATTTTAAGCATTATCGCACAAGTGTCTTCACGATTGTCGCAAAGTATATCTTAAGTGTTGCACTTGTCATAAGTTGTTGAACAGAAAGAAACACATTGTCATGTGTCATGGATGATCTATGATGTTGTGTCGTCAAGTAGTCTAAGTGTGTGATCAAAGTCAAAGTATTATCACTGTTCACATGAGTCCCACCAATTTAAAGTCAATTTCAAAAAGAAAAAGAAAAATATCGCATCTTTAATTTTCCAAAGAAATTGTACAAATTCCAAAGGAGAAATGATGAGAAAACTAATACATGCCACTAGAGATGTCAAAAATAATACACAAAAAGATGGGAAAAGAATTCATATAATTACATCACAAAAGGAACCATCCCAACAAAAACATGCATCAAAGATATGTAATCATTAATTTGTTGGTTTATATACATTGAATTTAATTATCCCATAAAATATTAATTTTCAATTGTTTTATCACAAAAAAATAAAACAAAATAGAACAAATTTAACACATTGTAGAAATGGCAAGAAATTTGATATTGTTAATGAATGCAAACTGAAATAAAGAGACACAAATTTATTCTACAATCTGCGGAAATGAAAACACACAATAGAAACACATGCAATAACATACAATCATCAAAACATAAGGAACACAATGATTTTACAAGGGAACCCAACTAGGTAAAACCCTCCATTGTTATGCATTAATTCAAATGAGAAATACGAATCTATTACAATGACAGCTTCACACATGAAGCACCACCTACACTACAATATTGATCTCTTGCTCACTAACCTGCTTTGACAAACTTTTAGCCAAAATAGGCCTCATCTTTCCTCCTATTTCCTTTTGCAATCCTAAAGGAAATTAGCCCCAAAAAAATAGGATAATTCCCTATTTACTTGCGCAAATCCTAAAGGAATTGACCATCTAATCAATGAAAAAAATATATACATTCAACTAGTATACAATTGATAATTACAATGTGTATTTTCCTCCACTCTAGCCAGGTAATTTGAATCACATGCATGATTGGGTTTATTTTTATTAAATTGATCGGTTAACTAAGAGATCAGTGAGTTAACAATTGTTATATCTACTCAAATGAAATCCTACTGACTCCACTAGTGACTAAATCTCATATAATGAGTTTAACTATCAATAACTCCACTAGATTGCTAGATCTCAGTAATCACCTCATGCACAACTCTACTTCTAGCTCACAAACTCGAATTTACTTATTTAACTAGGAGATAAAGCCATGTCACTCTAGCTAATTGAAATCCAAGTCATCCTGCCAATGTGGAAAATCGAATTTCTCCATTTGATTAAGGTGAAAGTCAAATGAAGGCTTTTATTTCTACATTTTAACACTCCCTCTTAGAAAGAAAACGGTTCTGCACCACCCCTATAATACTCCTATGGAACTCAAATTTTCCTCTTGAAAATTCCTTTGTCAAAATATTTGCATCCTACTCCTTTGTGGGAATGTACTGCAACATCATGATTTTCCTCCACACATAATATCTCAAGTGATGGTACCTGATATCAATGTGCTTGGACCTATCATGAAAAATTGGGCTTTCAAAGAGTTTGATACAACTCTGATTATCATAGTAAATCACAGTACGATCCATCTCTTGACTGAAAATACCAACAAGAATTTTCCTCCTCCAAATGGCCTCACATATTGCTTAACTAGTAGCCATATATTCAACCTCTGCTGAGTTGAGTGCTACAAATATTTGTTTCCTGCTATTGCAGGAAATATCTGCTGACCCGACATTCAAGATAGCTCCTGAAGTGCTCTACCTGTCTGATGGACTCCCTGTCCAATCTACATTAGTCAAACCTTAAAGCTTCACACCATCAGTTCTCATGTACCATAAACCAAAATTCATTGTGCCTCTGAGGTATCTAAGCACATGTTTTGTTGCTTTCCAATGGAGCTTGGTAGGCTTCACCATAAACTGACTCAGCTAAATAACTACATAACATATTTTAGGACTTGTGTTCCCCAGATATATCAAGGACCCTACTAGTTGTTTGTAGATGGTGGCATCTACTGCCTCTCCTATAGAAGAATCCACCTTCCTCTAGTTGGTAGCTAGAGTAGTGTCCATAGACTTGCAGTCATGCATATGGAATCTCTAAATTATTTTAGAGGTATACTTCCCCTAACTCACAAACAACTCTCCATCTCCCTACCACACCTCCAAACCAAGGAAGTAAGTCATCAAGCCCATGTCCTTCATCTCTAACTCTCTTGCAAGGTCCTCCTTACAAGGTTGGATAAACTTCTCATCCCCTATCAATATCAAGTCATCTACATATAGGACCAGAATAAGCAAGTTGTATCTATCTACTCTTGGTGAAGCCTAATCCACTGAGATGTGTATCTATCTGAGTGTACCAAGCATGGGGTGCTTTCTTGAGACCATAAAGGGCTCTCCTAAGTCTACACACATGTATCTCCTTATCAAATGTATCAAACCCCTCACGCTACTCTATGTAAATATCCTCCTCAACCACTCCATTGAAGAAGGCAGTCTTCACATCCATTTGGTGGATCTTCCACCCCATCCATGCAGCTAATGCTAGAATGATTTTCATGGAGGAATATCTTGCCACGGTGGAAAATGTATCCTCATAATAAATTCCCTCTACATGTGAGGAGACTTTGGCCACAACTATGGCCTTGTACTTATTGATATTTCCATCAGTTGCATATTTCACTTTGTATATCCATCTGGAACCAACCACTATCTTTTTCTCTCGTCATGACACCACCTCCCATACATTTTTCTTCATGATAGATTCATACTCCTCCACCATGGCATCTACCCACATTGGTTGGTAAACTGCCTCCTCAAATGAAAAACGCTCAGAATCAATGAGTTTTGTCATGAGTTCCATATAACTAGTATATTTTTCTAGTGATCTCCTTTGCCTATACAAGGATGTAGGAGCTCCCACATGCTCGTGTGCATCCTATACCAACCTGTCAGCCTCTCTAGTTCTCTTCCTCCCATCTTTGGAATATTATGGTTGAGTGGATGCCCCCACTTAGCGTGCTTTATGCTCCTCTTCATGTAGCTTCTCCACAACATCCTGAGGCTCTGACTAAGGCTCCTCCTTTGGAGCTATAATCTCCTCATCTAGTGGAATACTCATCTCTCACTCTAGAGATCTTCTCATAGCCTTCTCCTCATCAAATATGACATATCTCCTCATCAGTGTCATTTTGATAAAGGAAAAATACACCTCATAGTTATGAGGTGTCTTTTTGTATCCTACAAAGATCCCCATCTCAATTGTAGGCTCCAAATTTTCCCTATTGTCCTTGGAGACATGACAATAGATTGTAGCTCCAAAAATTTGAAAATGGGGGACATCTAGCTTCCTCCCAGAGAAATCCTCTTCAAGTGTGCTCATGCCAATTATTCTGTGAGGATCTTGTTTTTAAAATAAACTATTGTACTGCATGCTTCTACCCATAGGTATAGTAACAGATCCTGATCATGCAACATTATGCTTGCAGCCCCTACAATGCTTCTATTTTTCCTCTCTTCCACCCCATTTTTTTGTGGGTTGTCGAGTGCAATCAGTTCTCTTCTAATACCTTCCTTAGCACAAAAGTATTTAAAAGCATTAGACACAAATTCTCCTCCATTATCACTTCTCAGGGATTTAATTTTCTGTCCAGCCTCATTTTCAACTAATGCTTTGAATTCAATAATTTTTGCAAACACTTCATATTTCTTCTTCATAAATAGATTCATCACTTTTCATCGATGAAAATTACATAATACATGTGATTTGCAACTGATACTGTAGAAAATGGCCCACACACATCTAAGTGTACTCGCTCCAAGGTGGCTCCATCTCTTCTATCTCGGCCCTAGAAAGAGGATTTCACATATTTTCCAAGGGTGCATCCCTTGCAAACATCATGTTGGTCAAGGGTGCATTTTGGAAGTCTCGTGGTGATGCATTGCAGTATTTTCAAAGATCCATGATATAGGTGACCCATGCGCCTATGCTAGACTTCTCCAACATCTCGACTTTGAACATGTTCTTCTTTTCTACTCAATGCAGCACATGCATCCACCTATAGCTCATAGATATTTTTTACTTGGACACCAATTTGTTTCAATTTTATAGTATCAACATGCTTTAGAAAATCTTTCCCTTTACTGAACACCACATAATATCCTTTTCCCTCCAATACATCTAGAGAAATCAATTTTTTCTTCAACCCAGATGCATGCATTACATTTTTCAAGTGAATATGGCAACCTAACTCACTTGTAAAGGTGATAGTGACAATCCCTTTGATACTATACCTCCCATGATCTCCAAGTTCTATGTGTAATTGCTTCTCCTTTTCCTCCAGGTTGTTGAAGAACTCCTTGCTTCTTTTCATATGAAATGAGGCTCCATTTTCCAAGTACCATACATAACCTCGTGCAGTACTAGTCATGCATGCAATGATGGTGAAATCCAATTTGAACTGTGATGTGAGAACATCACCTCCTACTCCTCTTGCAGGCTTCTTCCTGGATTTATTATGCAGACACTTGGTTTGATAGTGTCCATATTCATGGCAATGAAAACATTTAATTTTGTTGAGGTCCTTATTTTCTCCTTGTGTCTTCTTTCCCTTGGCTTTATTTCCCTTACCTTACAAGGAAACTTTTTCTTCCTCATCATCTTTGTATGTGACACCATCTCGAGTGTTTCTTTTGATCTCCTCCTACACCAAATTAGACCAAAGTCTCTCCCAATCCGGTAGCTTGTCTCTTCCATTCACTGGATCCTTATAGTTGTGCCAGGATTTCGGAAATCCAAGGAGTGTTAAGCTCACAAGTTCATATGATGGCACATTTTATCCTACTCCTCTAAGTTCATTTCAGACCTAAGTGAATTTGGATAGGTATTGTGGAATGGTTTCACTTTTTGCATTCAAATGTTCCTGAGTTTATCTCCCAATACCAATTTCCTGGCATCATTGTTGAACTGGAATAGATATATGATATTTTCCACATGGAAAAAAGATTCTCCTTTGTATGCAAGTTTGAAACCACATGATCTCTGATACCCTCCAGAATAATCCTCCTAGCTTTTGTTATGTCTTTCTTCCATTAAGCAATTCTTTGTGCATATGATATTGCTAGTTTTAGAATATAAATTTGTGTATATTCCTATACTCCATTGTCATCCAGGACAGCTTCCATCATGTCTTTTCAAGCAAAAAAATTTGAGGTTCCCTCCAAGGCATACTCAAGCCTCAACCCGTTGAAAGGATTTTTTCCTACAGTGAAGATAATCTGCACCAAAAACTCTACAAATCAAAATTTCTCTGAGAGAATATATGGAATGAGGTTTCTATGTAGTCTTCCAAAACTATGATACCATGTAGAAATGGCAAGAAATTTTCTATTGCCGATGCATTCGAACTGAAATCAAGAGACACAAATTTCTTCTAAAATTATGCAGAAAGCAAGACACACATTATAAACACATGCAATAACATGGAATCATCAAAACACAAGGAACACAATGATTTTACAGGGAAACCCAACTGGTAAAACCACTCCACTTATTTTCATTAATTCAAATGAGAAATTTGGATATATTACAATGAAAACTTCACACATGAAGCACCACCTGCACTGCACTATTGATCTCCTACTCATTGACCTACTATGACCAACAGTTATCCAAAATAGGCCTCATCTTTCCTCCTATTTCCTTGCACAATCTTGGAGGAAATTAGCCCCTAAAAAATAGGAGGATTCCCTATTTCCTTGTGCAAATCGTGAAGGAATTGACCGCCTACTCAATGCAAAAACTTTGTAAACTCAACTAGTATACAATTTAAAATTACAAACTACCTTTTCCTCCACTCCAACTAGGAAATTTGAATTTCATGCATGACTAGGTTTATTTTTAGTAAATTGATCAGTTAACTGAGAGATCAGTGATTTAAAAATTGTTATAAATACTCAATTGAACTCCTACTGGATCCACTAGTGTCTAGAGCTCAGATAACCGAGTTTAACTATAAATAACTCCACTAGATTTCTATATATTTGCAATAAACTCATGCACAACTCTATTTCCAGCCCACAAATTTGAATTTACTAATTTAACTAGGAGATAAAACCATGTGACTCCAGCTAACTAAAATCCAAGTGATCTTTCTGATGTGGAAAATTGAATTTCTCCATTTGACTGAGGCACAAGTCAAATTAATCTTTTTCTTGCTACATTTTAACACACATAAGATAGGATGATAAGGAAGAAAATAGTTAATCGCAAAGTTTGTGAATACTTACCTTTTCAACTCTATTTAAGATGTGATATTTGTTGTTATCTTTATATTTTAAATAATTGATTTGAACTTGTACATGGATGTCTTTTAATAGGTGCTAGCATACAAAAAGAATCAACAAAAGAATTGATGGACATTGGGTTAGGGATGGTTTGTGAATATATGTTGAAGTATCAATGATTAATTGAACAATTTGAAAATAGCTATATTGTTTAAATTCTTTCACTTTATAATTAATGTAATAACAAGAAACATCTATATTAAACATATATATATGCTTTGTCATGGCATATTGAACATGTAGAAAACAAAGTATAAAATAGAGTCAATGCAAGAGATCTTGAGAGATGGCATGGAGCATTGCATCAAATCAAAGTGTATTGTTTATCAAACATTCATTGCTATGATACAACAAAATTTGTTTACATGATCATATATATTCTACCATAGAAATGTAGGCATACTTATAACACGTCATTTATATGTTTGTTGATGGAACATGAAAAGGAATATTGTCAAAAACAATCTTATCAATAAAACATTAAAAATGCATTTGCTTGGTCATATGATGATTTAAATACTTATAAATGAAACATAATTTAGCATACCATTCCGCTAAATGAAGGTGTGAAACCTTTTAGACAAAATCAATCAATACAATATCAACTATAAGTTAGCCCCTTTAATCCAAAAAGAAATATATAAACTGATATATGCAAAAATCATGGCCACCATTAGGCATTCTTCTAAGGTGGAAAATTTGGTTGGATTTTGAAAAAATAATGGCAATATTCAATTGTGTGTCAACCTTAGAAACCTCAACCAACTTCATTTTCAATAAAAAAACACCCTTTGCCTATTATGGAAAATTTGTTCCAGAGTCACTAGGGCTGAGATGCTTTCCATGTGGGTCATTTTGAAAGATACAACCAAGTTTTGGTTAAAGAAGATCAATTTAAGATAGTGTTCACTACCCCCATGGATAACTTACAAGTGCTTGAGAATTCCTTCTAGTGTTTTAGATGTTGGATCATGTTTGAAAGGGAAATAGATTTCTCTTTCATGGACTTAATCAGAAAGATAATTGAAATTTACCAAGTTGATTTGATGATGGTGTGAAAAAAATGAAATGTGCATGTGGATCACTTGAGGAAAGCATTTGAGAAATGTAGAAGATGTGGAATCTCATTAATTCCTAAAAGGTTAGTATTTGAGGTAGACCAAGGAAAACTATTGGGTGACAATGTGTTTAAACATGATATTTATTTTGACACAACGATAGTTTATTTCTATCAAGACAATCCCTTTCTTAGATAGTAAGAAATATGTATAGTGATTCTTTTGTAAAATCAACTTTATTAGAAGATTCATTCCAAATCTTGTTGAAATTGCTAAACGCATGAACGTCCTATTAAAGAAATATGTTTTGTTCAAATGGGGTGATAATAGTAGAAAAGCATTTGAGAACATTAAATAATTTATCGCTTTGATAGTTTTCCTTGTTGTCCTATATTATTCAAAATATTTCATCATATTCCCATTTACTTTTGAAAAAACCACCGCACATGTAATTTTGCAAAAAAAACAAGATAATAATGATATGGCCTTTTCCTTTATGAGAAAAAAACCTTAGGAATGCAAAATTGAAGTATACCATCACTGAGAAGCATGGTTATGCCTGTATACAATCATTAAAACACTTTAAACATTATGTCAAGTATGCAAAAATCATATTTTATATCTCTTATTTAATTGTGAAGGGTGTGTTGGCACAACCAAATTGTCTAGGAGTTAGGGGGAAATTGGTTACAAAAATTTAAAAATATGACCAAGGAATTAAATCGACAAATATCATAAAGGGGAAAAATTTTACTGTGTTAGTTGAGGGGAATGACAATGATCCAGGTGGATCTTGGTGGCCACCTACCAAGTCCACCTAGACCCCCACCATTTTTTCTCTCAACATTTTCAGTTTCCTTAATTGTAGCACAACTTACTATTTTTAGCAGTTTTTCGGGTCCTGAACTTCCGGAGCCATTTTGAGGCCCTAAACGAAGTTTTTTGGGAAATCTAGGGGCAACATGGGTCCATGGACAGATGTTTCCCTTTACAAAGTGGTAGTGCTCGAATAGATCTTTCTAACGAGCTATTGTATGCGTCAAACGGAGATCGTATGCCAAAGTTATGACCCTAGGAAGTTGATGTACCAATTTACCCAAATGGGGCCCACAGTTTGCGTTTCATCTTCTAGGGTTAGGTTTTGGAATGTTAATGGTTTTCCATTGTTTCTCAACAATAAATAGGCCTTCGAGCCTCATTGTAACACAGTTCAGAGGCATGTAGCCACCACATCTCTTCTCAAAGATAAGCTAAACATCGCCCTAGCTATTTATTTCCATTTTATAATTGTAAGCATATCTCAGTATTTTACATTAATGAAATAAAGTATTATTTCCACTGCATCTCAATGTTTATGGTTATTTCTGCAATTTGTTGCGTTCCTGTTTAAATCCGAATCAGTGGCATCAGAGTGGTCTGCTTTTTTTCTCTGTTTTTCTTTGCATGTCCCCAACGAGGTCGGGATATAAGGAGTTAGGGCTTGAACTGGTCGAACCTTTGCAAGACGAGCCTCGCAAATCCTAATGGCCTCCCATGGCGGATGAGAAGAAAGACGAGGGGGCAGGAGATCCTATCAAAATCTTGCTCGAAGAAGCCCTCGAGCGACAACGGAACGCAATGATGGACATCTTTGCCTAGATCCTTCAGTGACTACCCAGAAGCAAAACATTAGCTTCCAGCAGCTACTCTGGAAACGCCACGCCCTTTAAGGTACAAGTTAATTTTGAAATCCCCATATTCAAGGGTCAGATAGACGCAGATGCCATAGATAAATGGTTAAATCTACTAGAGGGTTATTTTTTTGTTCATGAATTTTTGAGTCGGGAAAAGATTGTCTTCGCTCTTCTCAAAGAAGCCCCCACGTCAAGGACTAGTGGGAAACCTACTGCGAGCAGAAGGATGAAAGTACCGGCTCACTATTTTCAGCCACACCCACTTGGAATTCATTCTAGGATGCCATCAAGGAGCAGTATTACCCTGTTGGAAGCTATGAGGATGAATACATAAAGTGGACCACGCTATGGCAGGGAAGGGACCAAGATGTGCCAGAGTTCACCAATCTTTTCCATACCCTTCGCACAAAGTTGGGTATCAAGGATACGGAGAAGCATTTGATACTCAAATATTGTTGTTTCCTACACAAGTACATCCGAGAAGAAATAGAATTCATGAACATCTCCTTGCTTGGCACAGCATACTGATATGTCGTCAAGGTCAAGCAGAAATTTAAACAAAAGAAGCAAGACTTTGGATTTGTGAATCCAAAGCAAGGGAAAGGTGCCCCTAAACCACAGAACAAAGGACAAAGCCAAGGCGGGGTAGCCCAAGAAAACCCGCCAAATCTGCAAGCAAAGAACAGCGCCACAAAGACAAAAAAGGACACGGGAAAATGGTGTGAGTTCCATAAGAGCTCCACTCACAACACAAGTGAGTGTCGAGCCAAGCAGTCACTGGTGGCTGAGCTAAACGTTTCAGAATCGGATGCATGTTCCGACTCTGAGTCAGAAACTAACAAGGGGAATGACAAAGGGAAGCAAATCATTGATGCGGATCCCAATGCCACTGTTGCTACCGCCAGATCCAGAAAAATGAACCCGAAGATCCAGAGGAGGAGGAGCATCTCTTCCACTCCCAGATGTGGGTAAAGGGCTCCCTGCTACAGTTCATTGTTGATAGCGCGAGCCAAAAGAACCTCATTTCAGTAGAGGTCGTGAAGTGGTTGGGCTTACCGACCACAACACATCCACAACCGTACACCATTGGGTGGCTTCACCAAGGACGGGATCTTCGCGTGAGCCAACAATGTCGCCTTCCATACAATATCAAGCCCTTCACGGATGAGGTATTGTGTGGCATTGATCCCCTTGAAGTTTGTGATGTATTATTAGGACAATCATACTTGTGGAAGCTACATGTTGTGTATGAATCAAGGCCCTGTGCTGTTATTATTACATTGGGAAATAATTTGTACAAAATACCAGAGGTAGCACCGCCTACTTCCATCTCTTTGGTTACTGCAAAACAATGCAGTAAGCTCATTTCCAAAACCAGGAAATTTGTTTTCCTGATGATACACCCTCAAGGAAAGAAGAAGACGGTGGCCATGGCCTCTAGACAGGGCTCCTTCACACGACAACTACATATGGACAAGGTCGTGGAGGAGTACGAGGACATCTTCACCTCCCCCGCAGGTGTTCCTCTGTACTGTCAGGTCAAGCACTCCATCGATCTGACCCCAGGTGCACCGCTACCCAATGGACCAATTTATCGATGCTCCGTTCTGAAGAATGATGGAATCAAGAGGCAGATTCAGGAGCTACTACAGAAAGGTCACATCCGTCCGATTTCATCGCCTTGTGGGAGCCCGATCGTGTTGGTAGAGAAGAAGGATGGGACTTGGAGACTTTGTATTGACTATCGGGCACTGAACAAGATCACTGTCCATAATAGGTACGCAATCCCATGGATTGATGACCTCCTGGACCTACTAAAGGGGGCGAAATATTTTAGCAAGATCGATTTGAAGTCAGGATATCACCAGGTACCAATTGAACCCTCTGATGTGTGGAAGACTGCCTTCAAAGCCAAGGAGGGCCTCTTCGAATGGTTGGTCATGCCTTTCGGATTGACGAATGCTCCTGCAACCCTTATGAGGCTAATGGATGACATCTTGCGGCCATTCACCAACTCCTTTGTAGTAGTATACTTGGATGACATTCTGATCTTTAGCCAGAGTTGGGAAGAGCACCTTCACCACATCCGACAGGTTCTCCAAACACTGCGGCAACACAAGCTATGTGGCAATTTGGAGAAATGCACTTTTGGCATGACCGAGGTTCAGTATCTGGGATACATCATTGATGAACAGGGGGTGCATGTCGATCCAGCCAAGGTCCAAGTCATTCGGGATTGGCCCTCCCCAACCACTCTAACAGAGCTCCGCAGCTTTCTAGACCTTGCCAACTTCTACCGCAGGTTTGTGTTGGGGTTTTCTCATATTTCGTGGCCCTTGAGTCAAGTCACCAAGGGCGGGGCGAAAGCAAAATTCTTTTGGTCTGAATCTCAACAGAAGGCATTCAGGGAGTTGAAGGATCGCCTCTGCACGGCACCAGTGCTCGCGTTACCAGATTTACAACAACCATTTGAGGTCGAGACAGATGCCTCTGACTATGCTGTTGGGGCAGTCCTTACTCAACATGGACATCCAGTGGCATATCACAGTGAAACACTTTCAGACACAGTCCGGAAGTACCCCACTTATGATGAAGAGATGTATTCCATTGTACAGGCCTGCCGACAATGGAAGCATTACATTTTGGGGAAGGAAACGGTCATCCACACAGACCACCGACCTCTACAGTTCATACAGACCCAAGGGAAATTGCAGAATGATCACCATCAGAAGTGGTCTACATACCTGCAACAGTTCCATTTGAATATCAAGTATAAGAAGGGCAGCACCAATAATGTTGCAGATTGCCTCAATCAACCACCGATCATGGCGTTAACCATCGTGCTCAACTCCTGTGGGTACGAGACTTATGATTAGCCACTTCTCTATAAAAGCGAACCAGAATTCGACCACACATACCAGACACTCTTGGGGGGTCGGCATGTTCCAGATTTTCACCTCCAAGATGCCCTATTGTGCCACCTAGGCCACCTTTGTGTTCCTTCAAGTGAGCGTGCCAAGATGATTTGGGAAGCACACTACAGTCGGGCTGATGGGCATTTTGGGGTCAAGAAAACGGTGGCATTACTGCAAAAGTATTTCAATTGGCTGAATCTTCGATAGGATGTTGCGAAGTACATCATATCATGTACTGCCTGTGCCATTGCCAAACTAACCATCAAGAAGCAAGGCCTATATGCCCTGCTACCTACCCCTAGTTGACCTTGGGAATCCATCTCCATTGATTACATGTCAGGCCTTCCTTCCACTAAGTATGGAAATGACTGAGTTTTTGTGGTCGTCGACAGTTTCTCGAAGATGGCCATTATGGCAGCCTGCAAGAAGAGTATCACAGCAGAAGCCACTACTAAACTCTTCTTTGAACGAGTGTGGGTGCACTTTGGGATCCCATAGTCTATCATCTCAGAATGGGACAATCGGTTCCTCAGTATGTTTTGGTCCAGTCTCTGGTCAATGCTGGACACCAAACTCACTAAGTCAACAACGTTCCATCCTCAAACTGATGGCCAGACAGAGGTTGTCAATAGGATGATTGTGCACATTCTGCACCTGTACAACTCAAAGCATCCACGCACATGGGACGAGAGCCTCCCCTATGTTCAGCACAGCTACAACCGAGCTCTTCATAGCTCGACTGGCTACAGCCCTTTTCAGGTGGGCTTGGGATTCCAGCCACTATGCCCCATTGATGTGGCCATGCCACTTGCAGCGACTCACATAGATTCAGCTCATGTCCAGTCCGAAACAAACAAGGCAACCAGCTTCATTGAGCACATCCAACATAATCGCCAGCAGGTCCATGACATTCTAGAGAAATCAAATGCCAAGTACAAGAAGCGACATGATCAACATCGAGTGCCACACAAGTTTCCGCTGGGCGACAAAGTCTGGTTGCATTTTCAAAAGGAACGCCTTACTGGAGCCTATCGGAAACTGAGACCACTCTGATATGGTCCTTACACCATTACTAAGGCTATGGGAGACAATGCATTTGAGCTTAGCATTCCCCCATTCCTTGGCTTGCACCCAGTGTTCAATGTGAACCGCCTTCGGCCATACTTTCCACCATTGCTAGACACATCTGACATTGCAAAACAACTCACACCCACATAATTAAATCGATATTGCATGGAATAAGCTACAACTGATCGAATCATGGACACACAAATCAAGAACACTTGCCAACAGAATATCTAATTGTATTGAGTTGTCAAAGCAGGCCAACTCCTTCACCAGGGCAAGTGGCTCACTAGGGACCAAGTTCAGCAAAAGTTTCCTCATCTCATGGAGGAACTCAACGCAATGG
>APFE031095316.1:0-11644 GCA_000404065.3 Pinus taeda | reverse complement strand
GGACTGCTACGACAAGCGTTGGATTTGAGGTAGGATCGAACAACACTTGGTTTCTCATAGAATAATGTATGTTTAGAGAAGGATTGCTCTTGTTTGTCTTGTTTGTCACTAGAGAGTGTTAGACTCCTAGGGAGGTTAGGTTTGTCCGCAAAAATAAATCTTTCCGCATGACACTGACCATTGCACCTGTCACACTGTGAATTCAGTATGCATCGCACCTACTAAACTCAAGAAGTGCGATGCATATAGACTGCCTTGAAGGCAAGGTGTGATGGTACCAGTGCGAGACTTTAAACAAGTTCTTACTCACAATTTGCAATTCAATTCAGGGATTTAGTCCGAGTAAGTAATTTTTAGTATATGTAAAACACAGGGGTGATCTAAAGAGGTTACTAGAGCCACCACTTAGGGAAATTAGACTGTTTGCAGATCGATTGTTTAATTCATAAACAAAACCCAGAGATAGACTGAAGCAACTTGATCTCTTTGCATTTGTTATAACAAATGAAGTTCTAAGGCTAGCTTGGCTTGGCTTTAGGCTCCGTCTGAAGTTATAAAGAACACAAAGATAGATAGGCTAACAAACAATCTAGTCGCTCCCCAGCGGAGTCGGCCATTTATTCTTACCCGGGCATGTGTCCATCGGAATGTTGCTATTCCAACTTTAACGACTGGTAGCTATCTTAGAAACAACAGTAAAGTTACTTTCGTTTTTCTTTTAAAAATAGGACAGAGGGGACCAAGAGACCATCCTTAGTTTTGCGCTTGATATTCCTTCCTTCCTGAAGAGGCTTTGCGGCTTCTTCTTCATCTGCCCAGCTTCAAAGAGCACTGTGGAATCCAAACACTACTTACTACTCGAATGAACAAGGTCTATATTCATAAATAACACAGGACCAAGATGTGTGTTAACCATAACAATGTATAAGTAACTACAAGATTGGAGGAAAACTTGAATAGCTTTATTTAAATAAACTTAGCTAAGGGAATTAAACATATGTTCTGCCCACATTCATCCTCCAACTAGTAGAAACCCTTCTTCACCTCAAGTAAGCTTAGGATTACCCAAACACTATTTGAATGTACACCAGAAAACCAACAACACTTCTCTATAAGATACAAAATTCCAGCCTCTGGATCTCTATGATGAGGGATCCATATATAGATGATTACAAGGAGGTGAGTCATCTTTTGGGGTCTTTATTAGTGTCTTCTCTATGATAGTTCCTACTTCCACTAGGAGAATGGTGATCTCTTACTCATCCCTGGTCGAAAACAGATAGGCAAGTGTCAGAGGGGAAGCTTCTGGAAGATTCCATGATCTTCCACCTAGCATTTTTTCCCTGCCATCTGTCCATTCCTAACCATCGCACCCTACAGAGGAGCCATTCAATATACATCACACCCTATACACTGGGAAGGTGATATGCATCGTACCCTCTGCACTGGATTTTTAGTATGGTCCAGTTTTGACCATTTATGAGCAGTTTTCAGTGGAGAACTTCTGGGAGATGATGTAATCAGCTGACCTTGTTCCTTTAGGCAGTGAAGCAAAACTTTTAGGGACTTAGGAGCCCTTAGCTTATGGAAATTTATGATTGGGGTTGAAGTGCCCAAAAATGTCTATAACACCAAGGAACTAGAATCAAAACCCATCCGAGTCATTTGTCCTAAAGTAATTGATCATACTTTTCCATGGGCATATTTTGATGGGTTGGCACAAGACAATGGATGTGGAGGGGGTGCTATAATTTACATTACAAGATCACATTATTTCAAACTCAAAATAGGATTGGGGACTGGCACCAACAATTTTTCTGAACTTAACAATCTCAAACACCTACTCATATTTGCACTGGAGCAAAACTACAACATGATTCAGATCTTTGGGGACTCAAAAATTATTATCAATTGGTTCAACTATGCATCTCATTGTCATGTGCACACAGTCAGGGGTTTACTGGATGAATTCATCACTCTAAAAGAACATTTTGATTTTATTGTATGCTCGCATATATACAGGGAAAGGAATTCGATCTCTGACATTCTTTCCAAGGAGGTCATGCAACAACTCAGTGGGCAGTGGTTAATTCAAGAATAGCGAGATCTGGATATTTATCAGTACTTCCATTGACCTTTCATAGAACAAGATGGGGATGTTTCTGAATGATCTTCCATTATTATTTGGTGGCAATAAGCATTTTTTTTTATTTTTCTGTATTGAACTTTCAATTCGGTTTTGATGAACTACATGTATATATTTATGTCATTTATATATATATTGATGGTCTTAATGAACTTGGCACTAGATAAAATGGCTTGGGTATTTCTGATATTTTTCATATCCATATTGTAGATGATACATGTAATTTTATTTTTGATAATGGAAATTACGACTTTTTTCATGGGAAAAAGTGTGAATCAAGGCAAGAAATTTACTATTTTTAGTAAAAATTATTTTTTGTTATTCTTAAGAGAAAATAAGTTTGTAGAATAATCAATGAAAGGAAAGGAATCCCTATAGGGTTTTACTAAGCCTGATAGAGACAACAACTAGAGTATTAGTTGCAAGTATATAGGGGAGTGTTCAATAAGCCTAAAGGGATACCACCCAAGAAGGTAATGGAGTATGAAATCTAATTGTTGCTGGACTCTTCATTGCTAAACATTGGGATATACAAATAGTCCATTCTAGAAGCCAATGAAATGAAAATTAGTTACAATAGTTGTTGGAGCAAGAGATTATTCGACAAAGTACCTCACCATGTGAGTCACTGATCATAATTGTGCCAAAAAAGGATGGGACTTGGTAAATGTGCATCTACTACAGATCATTAAAAAATATTATACTTAATAACATGCATCCTCTACCCAGGATTGATGACCCATTGGATCATTTGAAACAAACAAAATACTTCACCAATATATATTTAAATCAGTAAGTTTGATTCAATGAATAAAATACCTAGAAGACTACCTTCAACACTAGACAAGTTTTGTGTCAGTGGTTAGTTATTCCATTTTTTCTATGTAATGCACCAACTAAATTCATAATATTAATGAATGTAATATTGTGTTTATATCTATATTCATATTCTATTGTTTTCTTGGATGATATACTACTATATAGTGCTACCTAGGAGGAGCACATCTCACATTTGATGCGGCTTTTAGATATATTGAAGAAGCATTAGCCACTAGAAAATGTTTATAAGTGTGAGTTTTCATACAAATATTTGGTGTTTTAGAATGTTCTTGGTGGAGGGAAGCTCAAGATATATCCTTCCAAGAAGGAGACCATCATGAAGTGGTTGATAAATACAAATGTTTCTAAAGTCAAGAATTTTTTTAGGGAAGTGCAATACTTTAGGAAATTCATAGCCTCATTTTTAATAGTATTTGTACCCCTCATTGCCATAAAAACTAGTGGGGGAAGGTTCAGTTGAATGCCTGTGAAGAGTTTAAAAATAAAATCAAGCATTGGTTTTTGCATTACCAACTAAACTTTCACCAATCCTTCGAAGTGGAAATAAATGTGAGTGGGTATGTTATGGGAGTGATCTTGGTGCCTATATGCTTCCATTATAGAGTGTTTCATGGGGTAGTTCTAAACTACCCTACCTATGATAGGGAGATTTATGACCTAGTGCAAGCTTTCAAAAAGTGGAAACATTATATAATGGTAAAGGAGATAGTCATCCACACATATCACTAGCCACTATAGTACCTACAAGCCCAAAGTAAGTTACAATAAACTAAGCATTACAAGTGGATGGGATTGTTACAAAATTTCCATTTATTGATCAATCACAAGGGGAACAAAAAAAAATTGGATGACATGCTTTCATGGCCACCCACATCTAAAATAATAGCTTTGGGAACTTTGATGCACATGAAACCTTTCACCCATGACGCATACAAAGGGCAATATATATACGATGATGTCTTTAGGGAGGTGTATCAACAAGTACAAGGCTAGATTCATGTGAATGATGGTGAAAATACATTTGACTATCATTTCCATAAAAAAATTACTCTATGAGATGGGAAAGATATGTTTTTTAAGAGAGTATCACATAGAGTAAGAGGGTATCACATGGAATGGTTTAAGAGCAAAAAAATTTGTTGAGAAGATCAAGGAGATCCATTTACAGGTACAGTAGGAACTAAAGAAGTCATAACAGAAATACAAGGCTGAGAATTATTATCACATGAAAAAGTGGTCATTCATATTGGGATATAGAGTATGACTACAGTTAAACAAGGAGATTCTACAAGGTCCTGGTGAGAAAATGAAAGTTTTGTGATATTGTCCTTTTGAGATATTGGAAGATGTCAGAGATAATTCCTATAGACTCTTTCTAACCCCATACATGCACATTTACTCAATGTTGAATGTGGAAAATATGAAACTATATGAGCCTTCCATGTTGGATCAGGAAGAGGAATAGGTCCTACCTTCCATAGAGGATTTAGCACCAGATGTTTAGGTAGAGTTGATAGAAAATACCAACAGGTATAGAACTACAAGATTGGAGTAACACAACCATTGGCATATTGGATTGAAAGGAAAACTTCTAGGAAATGATAAATTGTACTCAAGCTAGAAGGTAGAGTAAATATTTTCATCACCTTCTAGTAAATCCTTTTAGGGACAAAAAGTATCCCAAAATGGGGAGGTATGATCCAGGTTATATCATTATATTATTTTCCATCCATCTCAATTATTTTAGAGTTGAAAAAAAGAAGGAAACATTTTACAAGGCCATTTTT
Source organism: Pinus taeda (assembly GCA_000404065.3). NCBI lineage: Eukaryota > Viridiplantae > Streptophyta > Pinopsida > Pinales > Pinaceae > Pinus > Pinus taeda. Next base: position 6,871 of record APFE031095316.1, on the reverse strand, counting down.
ACTACTAGGTCTCAGTTTGGGGTTTGAAACCTTCCAAATGAAGTTTACATATTAGTGAGAGGATGTAGAACGTGGAATTACAGATTCAAACATGTTATTTATATCCTAACCATTTTTCTCTTCAAAAGATAGTTTTTCTACCATATATGCAATTTGAAGATGAAAGAAATGTGTGAGAAATAAGCTAATGTAAAAATATATTTTTTAAGTCCGAACCAAGACATGCAGACATAATAGAACAATAATAATTGTCTCTTTCTAAGAAAGGGAAAAATAGGAAAAAAAAACTCAATATTCCATGTTAAACCAAGCGAACCAAAAACATCTACTAATATAAATAATGCTAAAATAATTCTCAATTTAACCACAAAGTACTCACCATCAACCCAAGAGTTTTCCTTTGTTGCAAAGCCATTTCCTAAGCTTAAATACGCTCCAACAATTCATTGTGAAATAGTAGATATCCCAATCTCAAAAATCCCTCATACAAAGCTAAAGTATAGCTCAACAAACCAAATTACCAAATGAATTGAGCATACTAATACTATCGAACTTCAAGAGTGGATTATGAGCTAGAAATTGATGCAACTAATGCACCACCAAACACAATTTAATACATGGATAAATGTGATGTATGTCACTTCAACTTTACTATAATGACAAATCTTTTACCATATATCAACTTTCCATATAACATGTTATACCTTCAATGTTATGCCTCAAACATTATTTAAACCCATATATCATACAATATGACTTATACCCATCACCATTTTATCAAATTCCATCACAATATCCACTCATATGGTATAATAATTATTTCATAACACTAGCCAATGCCCATGTAAGCTGATATAATATGGTTATACCATAATGCTAGGCCGCATAACATAAAATGTATTTATACTTTTCCTTGCAATTATAATGTGTGATCAATGTGTTTTTCGAGATAGGAATCAAAATTTTCCAAACTTTCATGTGTTCCCAACTATAATACATATGTACACCAATTGTGTACCATAGGTCGCACGATCCAAATTTAATTCATATTTGGAACTTGCAATAGTGTAACAACATCCAAATGATATACATATCATGAAAAAATCCTCAATGGTACTCATTTGAACTAGAGAATTAATTTTCCATATATTCATATAGGCCATAAAAATCAAATCAATCATTCATAATACTTCAACTAGGGGGACCCCACTTACTTTAACTTAAGAAAAACTCAAGGATATCAAGCTTTTCAATAATTTGCAAGAATAAATACAAGTGAGCCATATTTGGGTCAATGGTGTGGACATTGAAGAATACTCCAACATTTTCAAAAACATAACTCTAATTGAAGGTTGAGGGATCCTATCCTTACCCCTAGTTGGCTATCAGGATATGTTAAATAGTACACCACTAGGAGGAGCAGGGGTTCCATTCTATGTTATTGTTCTATAGTTGAGCAGAGTAACTGGGAGTGGGGAGTTAGAGAGAAAACTAGAGGGGGTTAAGATTTTGTAGCGTCCATATAGGCCACAGGTGTCAACTTCATAAAGTATACCTCTTGCTTTGTACCTACATATTTTCCATGGAAAATAAAAGAGAGCAAAATAGCCTCATCTTCTAGCTAGGTTATCTCTTGTGATAATTTCTTGAGGGAAATATTTATGTCTATTTTGGGTGTTGTGTGTATTTCTTTATTTTTTTGTTTCTTGAATTTCAACTTATTTCAATTAATGAATAAAAAAAATCAACTAACTAAAGAATATAAAATATAAGGAAAATTTAACAATAAATATTTCAATCATTTTAGTAGATACTTAGATCATATACTTAGTAGATACTTAGTAGATACGGGGAAGTGCATAGATCAAACTAGGTACTTAATATTTGGGACCTTAAAATTCCACTTCCTTGTGTTGAAAATGTAACTAGTATCGGTATTCATAATTTTTTTTAGCTCATGGCATCATCTAATTCTTACATATTTAAAGAGAAGAAAAATAAAAAATATTGTAAAGGTCAAAGAAAAAACAAATTGTAAGCATGGGTTTCATGCTCTATTTATTATGATTTATAACTCAAGCACCCAATGTGTGATTTTAGGGTTGAGTCATGAGTCATTGTCATTGTCATCTTGTCCTAGACCCTTATTGGGATTTTTGTATTAAAGAAGAAAATTATTTTTATGTGGTCATGTAAACCTCCTCCATCAAGTTAGCCTCAAGAGCTATCAAGTCGGCCTCATAAGGGAGCTTCAACCACTATATATAGAAGTGAATTATACCTATTGTGATCTATCAAGGTAAGCAATTTGGTCAGTAGTTTCTAAGTGAATGAAACAAGTGTGAAGAGCCTAGAAAGGGAAGTCTAGATCATTACAAGAGAAGAAGATGTTTCCATTATGGCTAATGTGTTTTTCTTGATGGGAACCTACTTGATAAAGATGTCAACATTGTGATAACAAGATGGTTATGTAGATTGATATAGAAACTATAGGTGATATGGATAGAAGGAATTTCAATTCAGAGACAGATGGATGGTAAAGCTAAAGTTTGAGAAAGTATACCTAGGTCCTGAGAAGAAATATTGTAAACATATGAAAGTATTGTGAATAAAAGTCGGATACAAAATTTGAACCATGGTAATCTGGATACTAGGGGTCTTTACCATGGTATTGGACCATAATAATGGGAGCTACAATGGTTATTTGATCTCGTCGAAGAATAGAAATGACATTACCAATGGATTTACCTAAGCTATTGGCTAAGGCTAAATCTATATAACGTTATGGAGATAAAAGTGTTAGGCATGCAAGTAATGAGTTATACATGTGTGATCTGATTTGAAACAAGTGTGCACCAAGGACCAAGGAGATGGCTCAGATATGATAGATCTAAAATGAATACATATTGCTTGGTTTCTTTATGTTGTGATAGATCTATGATGATGGTATGATTTCATGAATCTACATATAAAGATGTGTGACTATAACAATATGTATGTCAAGTTTTGGTTTTGACATATGTTGTGGTATGCAGTGAAAGTATAATTTGGTGATTTAAGATATATATGTTAATTTTCCTATAAATGGTCATGTACATACGCAAATTTGTCTCTGTAGGGTTGCATACATACACATATCTGTCTCTACAAGGTTGCGTATAAATTATGTGAATTTATATTATATATTGAGATTTGTACATGGTTGTTGTGTATGGTAAGCATGTACAGACACTGATATGTTTTATGGAAGTCACACACATATACTAGGGTTTTACAATATGGCATGTTGATCACATTTGATCAATTCTTTTCTTATTGATGTTGTATATCAATGATGTCTCTATTATGATGATTTGTATCTGAATCATAGTGTTGATTGGGTTAAATTTGGAATGGTATATTTATTAGTAATGATGCTACATTATGTTGATTTGTGTTTGGTTCAGTATATGTGAGTGGTTCAAGTGATATGTGATTGGTGGAATGATCTATGTATGATTCAACGATTGATGATTCAGTGTTCAGTATTCAAATATCGGTATGCAGGTGCGATACATTGGAAACACATATATATGTGAGTGTGCTTCAGAGAAGTGGCGCATACATTCTAATGTATGTCTGATCAGGGTTGTCAAGAATAACACTGGGTTTCTATATATGGTTTTGTATTTTGATGAATGGTGGTACATTGGTATGATTTCATGGTTTATATCTCACATAGAATAGTTTGATCTATTTGCAATGGTTGGATGAGATTCAGTGATTAGTTTGATGATTTTATAGTGATTCATTTGGTTCAGTGATTACCTTTCAAATTTAGTATGCAATTTTATATTGAGCTTAATGATGGGTGTGGGTTGAGTCTAAAAATATGATGAAAGGTGGCCTACAGGTTTGATGTTTTGAGTTAGGTGGATCCAATATGAAATATTATGAAATGCGATCCACAAGAAGTTTTGAGGGTTGGAGCTTTCAATAAGGGCATCGAAGCTTCGTTCTTGTAGTAGTTGGTGTTATCACTCCAAACTTTCTCTAGAGTTGTTATGAAAGAAATGATAGAGGTAACCACAAACCTACTTTTAAGATTAGGATCTAGCCTTCCTAATGCTCAGAGAGGGCTCTCTCTTTATGATTTAACTTTGTTTAGTTAATTGGTTTTAGGCTAGTTATTATTATACTTGGGTTTTGATTTAGATTTTTTGGTGGTGGGATCACTGACTTAGATGGATAAAGGGATGTCTTTTACTATTGGGCTATGGGGTCAAGTGTCAAGAAAACAGGATTGGATGAAGTTCTAAAGATAGTGTTTACAGGGCAAGGTAGCTGAGTAAATTTAGATCTATTAGGTTGGATAGTGAATTGGTTTTCAATCGGGGTCAAGGAGAAATTAAGGCTTCCTAAAACTGAATAATGAGAGAGATGGTAGGGGTCAATCAAAACTAGGGAGAAATGAAGGACTCCCTAATCTAGATATCAAAAGAAAACATTAAAATGATTAGTTGTTCAAGACAGAGTGTATTTAAACAAATTTTGTAATAAATTTCCAGTTATGTCATTCAATTTAGATAACATGCAAGTTTGTGAAACACTTAAGAAAATAATAATTTGACAAAAAGACTTCATTGAAGTGGCCCAACACATGAATCTTGTAATGTAATTTATTTATTACTCAGCCCGGTCTACTGACTTGAAAAAATGTTATAATGAACCATCAGGTTACAGATCAATACAACTATAGAATTGTCAAGCAATCCACACTCTATACTGTGAATTATGAAGTATTTATACAAAAATCTTATTACAAAATAACCCAAACTATTTTGGGAATTATTCTGGGAAAAAGAAATATCTTCAAGCAAGAAGATAGAGACAGATATTCAACTGTTGTAAGTTGTCCTTGTTTATTTGGTTGTGTTGTCTTATGCTTTGATCTTTTGCTATTTTTTCTCCTTTGTTATTGGTCTTCCATGTTGGCTATTATTTTTTACTTTGCGTTTTAATTGATACTCTTTCACTAGGCTAACCTGTTTCTTTTCTTTTACTGATCTGTATTTACTTTTACCTTGCATTTTTACAGTAATTCATTTAATTTCTCCCAAGTTTCTGCATCTGGTAATTTAATATTTACCATTCTTATGTAGAATTCATATGCTTCTGTGTACTTTACAAAGGTAGGATTGTTCACAAAAAGGTGTTTTACCTCATGTTGGAGGTAAAATAGGTTCTCAAAAGTCTGGTATAGAACCTTTCCTATAGCCATCCCTTTCATTGATGAACTATTGGCCTACTCTCTTGCTAATTCTCTTATTTTCCTATTGTATTCTTCATGTGGCATTAATCTGTCATTTATTACCAAGGGATTTGGAAAACCTTTCTTCCTCAAAGCATCAAATTTAACCATGAACCTACCTATAGCCAGCTCCATGGTTTGGCATTTGTCCTCAAGGTTCATCATTAAGTTCCTCTTGGTGAGAACTTTCTTCACCTCCAGTATGGTGCCAGTCCTGTCAGCTATGTCCAGCTCCTGTCATTCATATTTATTTTTATAGTTAAGGAATTGGATTATTCTTGAGCCTTCTTCTAGCATGTCTCCAAGTTCGTCCTTAACTCTTTGAATTGCTTCAGTAGCCTCTTTGACTAAATCATTTTGTTCAAAGATGACTTGTATAGATGGCAAAATATCATTGACATAGTCAATGATATTGTCCCATGGTTGTTCTTTAGCTTGGGAAAATGGATCCTTCAATGTTAACTATTTTTCCAAATTCTTCATCCTCTCAGTCAACCTGTTTGACTTATGTACTTCATTTTTGTGCATAATCTGAGCTAGATTATTCTCACCCTCTAGACTCCTTATTTGTTCTTTGAGTCTATTTATTTTTGTGGTCTGAATGGACATGTCCTCCATGGATTTGACCAGCTTTCTTACCTCATCACTTGGCTGAGTTACTGTTGTTGTTGAATCTGTTGCTGATGTAGATGTTGTTGCAACTAGAACTGTTGTAGCTAGTGGAGATGTTGGGGCCAATGAAGCTGCCAAATTTGATGGAACTGCTATTGTGACTGTGGGAATAGTAATAGTAGTGGTTGTCTCAAGGCTGGTCTATTTTAACTGTATTAAACTATACAATTCCTCCTCCATTTCTTTCAATTGATAATTTAATTGAAGAATGAGATCCATCATTTCCTCCTGCTGGGTTTGGATTTCTAGGACCTCCTTTTTCTGTGGATGTTCTGAATGAGGTAGCTTCAATTTCTTCTTCAAAGTAGCAATATACTCATTTTTCTTTTTTATCAGTTTTTCTGCAGCCTTGACATCATTGGGATTATATCCAATCTCAATCACCAAGTCTTCTAGTGACTTAATTATGTTATCCTTGGCCTGTGAGGATGCCTTTGCTAGCTTCAACTATGCTGTGATATTATCCATTGAGCTTTGAAGTTTTTGCACAGTCATTTCTTTATTGGTCATTGTGGAGTAAATCATTTCACCTGTGTTACACTAAAATTTGTCACCATGACTATTTGCAGTTAGTATGGCTCCATCAACAGTCATACTATCCTCCTTGGCAAGCCCCATACCTCTGCTCTCCATGTCAAACTTCAAGAAAGAGAGAAAGTCATTTAAAAACATGTTTATCTCTGGGTATGCAGTTTCTCTCTACCTTACCTGCGTATACGCATCCCAAGTTCATAATACCTGCGTACTTGTACGCTCTATATGTGAAGGGATGGGTGCGTACTCCTGTAAAGGTCAAAAGGTGCGAGTTTCATCCTAAAAAAGTTACTTGTGGTCATTTCTAGAGCATTCTAGAAGATTGTTTGACGTGTATTGAGCACCTCCAGATGGTTCATGTATCCCTATGAAAGA
>APFE031095304.1:14039-86521 GCA_000404065.3 Pinus taeda | reverse complement strand
TTAATCAAGCCATACAGCCAAAGAGCCGCCTTGAAATGCCTAACAGATGTTGTCGGGTATATTATACCCGACATTCAGGATGCCACCTTCGCCGCCCAATTCAGTTTGCGCCTCAACAAACCGCCAAAAGTGGAACCAATGCTGTGCAACAAGCCAGCTTAGGTTTAAGGGCAAACAACCTGAGGCATGACTCACTTCGCCGACTGCCAGATCGCCCCGGAGATAGATTTCATTTACTGATGCCAATTTAGTAGGATTTTGTTTCATAGATTTTTTTAGCTCAGTAGTATTTATAGACCCTTTCATGCATTTAGAAAGGGTCGTAAAGTTTTGTATATGACTTAAACCCTGAAGTTGCACTATTGTACTTCAGGGATATTCTTTTATGAAACTCGACCAATTATTCCGAATTTAATGAGGAAGGTTTTTATGCAAATGTGCACTACTTTCATTGTTTGAAAGAATTTCTGTGTTGAAGAAGGAATCTTGAATAGCGATTGATATTTCAGATTGATCTACAGCTCACATGGTACTATTATCTACGTCTGTACTCATTTTTGTTATGTGAATTGTTTTTTGGATCACTCTTGCTATTGTCGCTTATATATATATATATGTGCTTTTCACAGCATTCTTTATGCATTCCACTATTGGTTGTTTATCGCATGCTTCTCTTTCAACCATGTATATGTATGGATGATATAAATAGTGAATGCAATAATTTGTATTTATCGCTTCATTGTGACTATTCATATGAAGTAATCTTTGAATGATTGAATGTCTCTTATTTATTTTACAGAGTCATCTATATGCCTGTTAGATAGATAAATATTATTTAACGCTGCATTCTGAATGAATAAATTGTGCCCGGGATTAGTATTAGTTTCCCTATTTCTGTCAATAGAATAAGCTAGTCGCCGATCACTCAAGTAAATTATTCGTCGCCCATCCATCCCTTTTATCTTACTATTGGGAAACTGGTCCCGTTATCTCCAGTCGGAGCCACCATCCCAAACGGAAAAGGAGTTGTACCAAGGTCCAGACCGAGTGGTTATCCCCCAATGTTGTGGCATCGATTTTCGAGGCCTCAACATTTCTAGCGCTAGAAGGAGGGCATCCGCTATGAATGGCGAGTAAGCCAACACCTACAAACCATTCAAATAGTAACTCACCCTCCGCCTCTCCTCGGACATCTCGTTCGCATTCTGAATCTCCAGTATCCAGACGAGATGAAGAGGAATCAACCACTACTGCTCAATTACATCATACTACACTTAAGTCCGGAGTCTCCTGAAGTTCAATCCATCATCCAGAAACTTCAAGGCTTCTCAATTTCCCCTCCTAGATTTGAAGTATCACAAGGCAGTCAGACTTCGCAATTTCGCTTACCCCCTCATCTTACTAGACTCCAAAGCGAAAAGCTAGGTATTGAACCACCTGAATTTCCTTTACCCGATAGGAAAAGGATCAAAAAGACCGCTGAAGGTTCTGGTAGTGAAACCTTTTCCCCATCATCTTCCATTTCATCATCACCTGTGCGAAGTCATACACCCACTTCACCACTTCATATCGTTGTTCACCAAGGGACTTCATCTCAAGTATCGCAATCTTTTCAGTCTGTACTTCCACCTCCCCCTGAGGCACCTGGAACGCCACAAGCGATTGTTGGTAATCCTATAATGGCCCAAAGACCATGGAGAAGTCCTGGTGCGGTCACCATGCTTGCACCTTTACATCCTTTACCCGATTACCCCGAAAAATGGTTACCCAAGTTCAATCCAGATGCTGGAACTTCTGCAGAAGAACATATTAACAATTTTATGCTGTCGGTCAATTTGAAGGGAGTCACTGAAGAAGATGTGGTAGTAAGATTGTTTCCCTATTCACTACAAGGATCTGCAGGGTCTTGGTATTTTTCCTTGCCCTCTGGATCCATCACGAGTTGGAATATTTTCCAGGAACAGTTTCTTACCAAATACGGTGATGATAGATCCTTAGGTACACTTGTCCATGATCTTTCCAATTTAAGGATCGAGTCGAGAGAACCCATTAAGGAGTTTAACTCCAGATTTAACAAACTCTTGAACAAAATCCCCACTGATGATAAGCCAAGCGAACAAGTTAGAAGCGAGTGGTATATCACTGCTTTGCCTTCAAACATTTCCATATTTGTTGATAGGGCTAAACAGCCGACATTGGCCGAAAACATGAAGGAAGCACTTGCTGTGGAAAAAAGTGTACTCGCCTTAGAAAAGAAAACTTCCTTGGAAGAAAGAAAATCTAAAAAAGTGTCCTTTAAAGATGACTCTAAAAAAAGAATACTAAGGATCCATATGACATGGAGGGCCTTCAAAAAGTCCTTAAAACTATGTCGAATGAAATGGTTGAGATCAAGAAACAAGTATCGAGTCCTCAACGAAGAAACCATTTAGGAATTTCAAGAAACCTGAGTCCAAACCTCCAAATGTTATATCATATGCAGATTCGGATCCTGAGGAAGAAGAAGAGGAAGAAACATTTACACCATCTGAAGGAGAAGAAGAGGAAGTAGTTGAATGTCATGGGATGTGGGACTTTATACTCCCTAATTCTGATACTGATGCTGAGCAAGAAGCCTTTCCTGTCACTATTAGGAGTAAAGGTACTCTCGATCCTGTTCAAGCTAATCTAAAGAAAAGGAGTGCTGGAATCAATACTGTAAAGGAAAAGGTACCCGTTAGGAAGCCAGCTGCGACAGTATCTAACAATCAGCCATCATCCTCTACTACACCTTCGTCATCTAAAACGTTGGTAGTTTCTGATTCGATGGATTACAACATTGTCGATGACATGAAGAAAACTAAGGCAAACATCAGCAAAAATTACTACTCAAAGAACTTAATGTTGTTCCTTCTTCACCACTTCCCACCACTAAAGCTGCAAGAGACTCAGGACAACCTCCTGCTGGTAGAGTTGAGGCAACTGACACTATTCTGATTGGAGATAGATTGAACTCCCATACCCCTCCTTTCCTCTTGACTTATGAAATTTATAATCGAAATCTACATAACTGTTTAATTGATTCTGGGGCATCTTCGAATATAATGCTTGCTTCAGTTTGTTCTAAACTGAATATTGAACCCCAGAAGTCTTCTATTCACATTGTGCAGTTAGATAGAACTAAAGTTCAAGTTCTAGGGGAAATAAACTCTGTAACAATCAGGTTATCGGCAGATCCAAGAATTGTCCAAAGGATTGATATTCTAGTTGCCGATATACCTAAATTCTATGGGTTAATTTTAAGCAGGGATTGGTCAGAAAAACTCCATGGGTATATTTCTACCGATTGGTCACATATGTGGCTCCCCTATAAGGGCAAGCCCAATCAGATAAAGATTGATCGAGAGAAACATATGACCCACACTGTTACAAAATTTGAACAAGAAAATCAGCCAGTCGCGTTCAACAATAATATCCTAGGAAACTATTCTTCAGAGTCATTTTTCGGCAGTTATATTGCCCAGCCATCCCCTTTATCAGTAAATAATTTCGCATCACAGATCGAAAACTTTTCACAGACCGACAGGTCTAAATGTGTTAATGTTACTGAGAATGATGTAACAAAAATTGTAGATAATTCATTATTTTGGTCTTTATATTTTGATGGATCTAAGTCCAGTGAAGGATCAGGAGCAGGTTGCATTTTGGTCAGCCCGCAAGGAGAAAAAACAATGTTGTCCTGTAGATTAGAATTTGAATGCACCAATAACACACCCGAGTATGAAGCGCTAGTCCAAGGACTATACAAAGCGATCGGCCTCAAATTTCAATACTTAAAGGTCTTGGGCGACTCTGAAATTATCGTTAAACAGGTAAGGAATACAATTCATTGTCTTTCAAACCATCTTAAGCATTATCAATCGCTGGTACAAGAGCTAACATCCCATTTTTTAGCATTCAATATTTCTTCCATTCCCAGGTCACAAAATTCGGCAGCTGATTTGCTAGCCAATGTCGCTTCCAAGTTGCTCCCTTCTGAAGACTATAGTCCAGATAGGTTTTCAGTAGAATTACTTTTTAGGCCATCCATTCCTGACAATGTAACCAATTGGAGAGTGTTTAACCATGATGATGACATTTTACAATTTCTAACCTCTAAAAAATCCTATGACAATCAAATCATTGAGGAAGATGAGCACGATACTCAAATGCAAGGTAAACATGAGGAGAACTCAATCCCTAAGCGTGTAGTGAAGCTTGAAGATCTTTACGATATTAAAGACAGGTTCAAACCTGTATCTAACGCAAAGCTTCAGAGCTCTACCTTAAGGTTTGAATTAATAAACCTTGGCACCGAACAAAATCCTCAAAACATTAATTTAGGATTAGGACTTTCCATAGAAGAAAAGGAAGCATTTATTAGTCTGTTACGAAAGAATAAACATGTTTTCGCTTGGAGATATGATGATCTAAAAACATATGACACATCTATTATTCATCACACTATCCCAATGCTTCCTGAACAGAAACCAGTTCAACAGAAATTGAGAAATATTCATCCAAATCTTGAGGGACAAATAAAATCGGAACTCAACAAACTTTTGAAAGCTAAGATTATTGTTCCCGTACGACACTCAAATTGGGTCTCCAATATGGTACCAGTCAGAAAGAAGAATGACGACATAAGGATTTGTATTGATTTCAGGAAATTAAATAAGGCAAGTCTAAAAGATAATTTCCCATTACCCACTATGGAGCAGATACTCCAATCAGTGGCAGGATCAGAGTTAATGTCCTTCTTGGACGGGTTTTCAGGGTATAACCAAATTCTGGTTCACCCCGATGACCGACTCAAAACCACATTCAGAACAAAGTGGGGAACATATGCATATCAGAAAATGCCTTTCGGACTCATTAATGCAGGAGCCACTTTCCAAAGGGCAATGGATATCGCTTTCAAAGGGTTAATTAATAGAACAATAGTTGTCTATTTAGATGATATTACTGTATTTTCAAGAGAGAGATCCAATCACTTGCATGATTTGAATCATATCTTCCAACCCTGTAAGAAATACGACATTTCTCTAAACCCTAAGAAATATTTCTTCGCTCTTGATCAAGGTAAGCTCCTAGGCTTTATTGTATCTAAAGATGGCATCTATATTGATCCAGACAGGATTAAGGAAATTTCTGAAATCCCTTTTCCTCATAATAAGAAATCCATGCAGTCATTTTTAGGCCAAATCAATTTTGTAAAAAGATTCGTTCCAGATTTTTCTCAAATTATTTTACCACTTCAAACTATGATTAAGAAAAATTGAGTCTTCAAATGGGGATTGCCAGAAAAGGAAGCATTTGAACTAATCAAACAACCAATAATCAATGCCCCAGTTCTAAATACCCCAAATTTTTCTAATCATTTTACATTGTATACCATCGCATCCGATTGCTCTTATGCTGCAGTACTTACACAGATCAACGATCACAATTTGGAAGCACTGATTTCATTCTATAGCTCAAATCTTCAAGGTGCAGAACTAAACTATTTTGAAGTAGAAAAACAAGCCTTTGCTGTATATAAAGTGGTTAAACATTACAGACCCTTCCTGTTAAAATCCCATACAAAGGTTATAGTTCCTTTCTCCTCAGTTAGACAACTATTAATCCAAAGAGAACTGGGAGAAAAAAGGGCAAATTGGGTAACAACACTTCAAGAATATGACCTAGAAATCAAGCCAGCAAAGATTGTTAGAGGCCAAGGTTTTTGCAGATTTTTGGCAGGCGCATCCAACATTCCAGAATCAAGCGATACAGATCAATCTGAAACCATCAACCAGATAAGTATCATTGACTCTAAATCACAGTATGCTGATTTAATATTTTACTTGAAAAATGGATATGCACCTCCCAACTTGTCCTACAAAAACAAAAGGGCCATAAGATTGAAAGCAAATATTTTTACCATTATTGATGATGTTCTTTTTAGGCAAAATTATGATTTCGTTTTATTAAGATGCCTTGAAAAACAAGAAGCACAAAGGGTCTTGCAGGAATTGCATAATGGACCAGCAGGAGGCCACTTCGGAGCTGATACCAAAGCTCACAAAGTCATCCATGCTGGGTATTACTGGCCCACTCTATTTAGAGATGCTCATGAATATGTGAGGAAATGCCGAAATTGTCAAACTTCAAGTGGAAGACAAAAGAAATCAGCCTTCCCTCTGCAATCGGTCAACATTGAACAGCCATTTGAGTAATGGGGATTGGACATTATTGGAGAAATTACTCCTAATTCTTCCAAACAGCACAAGTATATCCTTACTACTACTGATTACTTTACCAAGTGGGTTGAAGCGATTCCACTAAAGACAACAAACTCTGAAGCCATTATTGAATTCATAGATCAATTCATTACCAGGTTTGGCGTCCCGAATGCTCTCGTTTTTGATAATGCATCTTACTTTTCAGGCAATGCTATGTTTGATTTCGCAATCAAAAGAGGTTTCAAACTCAAATATTCTGCTAACTATTATCCTCAGGGCAATTGTTTGGCCGAATCTACAAACAAAAACCTTATCAAAATTATCAAGCGAACTATCGAACAGAATCACAAGAATTGGCACAAATCTTTAATATTTGCATTATGGGCTAACAGGATAACACAAAAGGCTTCTATAGGTTCTTCCCCATTTAAACTTGTTTATGGAAAAGAAGCTGCACTACCAACAAACCTTATTCTTCCTTCTCTAGCCCTAGTTCAATTTATTGAAGAAAATCCTTCTTCTTCTTTACAGCTTAGACATGACCAAATCCTAAGATTGGAAGAAGAAAGAGAAAAAGCCAAAATTATTCATGCGAAACATTAGCAGATCATCAAGTCATCATTTGATTCAATTTCATCTGGTTCTAAGCAATTTCAAGTTGGTGATTTAGTCCTGAAATGGGACAAAGCCCATGAAGATAAAGGAAAACACACCAAATTCCAGAAGATGTGGCTTGGACCGTTTCAGATCTGTGAGAAGATAGGCCATTTGACCTTCATGCTACAAGATTTATCAGGGTTGAGAGATTCTCTCCCTGTTAATGGTCTAATCTTAAAGAAAATTTTCAACTGAGAGGGTAACCCCTTCTCCTTTTAATAGCATTTTTACAGTTTGTAGCAAAATTAGAAAATAAAACTGTAAGGCATTTTCTATTTGACCTTTGTTGTATTCAAAGAGTTTCTCAAAAACAAGCAATGCGATATTTACTTTTAAATAAATAGAAGTATTAAACAAAAGGAGTGATTTCTAGGAAATTAGTTATAATTGCATTCTGAAACTACACTACAATCTTAGTGAACCCCTCTTGAAGTTTATAAATCTTGTAAATCTTTTTAGGTTTTTCAAATTGGTTACAGAAGGGTTATCAATATTAAAATAGAAGCTAATCCAAATTTAGCATCTCAAACTCTAACCTTGTCATCCATCCTATCTTAGGAAGGAGAATTGTCTATCCCATTTACCCAAGTTCATGATTATTCAGGATGTAATTCCAAGAATAATGGATATAAAAGTTAAGAGGTCTTATTACAAGCCTGCTTTCCATGTTCATAGGAAAATAGTTTAGCCGACATTACCAATACTGCATACCAAAATAGGGTAATGGCTTCAATTGTAAGACAAGGGGTCTCATCACGAGTCAGCTTGTTCGGTTAAATTACTACCAGTGAATGGCACTGTCACTTAACTGGCCACCACACCAGGGAAATGACTTTTTATATTACAAAATAGCATAAAATGAAAAGAAATACAAAATTTTAAAAAAATATATTTTGAATTCATTCTGTTAATCATGATCTGAAGTGAATGGGACAATAGACAATGATATGGTTTAAAGGTATCCCTGCCGAAACTATGGACGTTTGCTGGCAGCAGAGGCTCTACCTGTGATAAAGGAGTTAATTTCACTAGCTGATTTGGAAAAAGTTCTCTGTTTTATCAATATCAACCAACAAACACCAATTTAAAAATCTAGAATGTCTCTATTTTTAACAAAAGAGGAAATTAGCAAAGAAAGTACTGTTTTGTTTCGAATGCAACAATACCTAGTTATATTAGAATTTTCCCTTTTGAATAAAATTTCTATTCTGAAAAAGTTTAAGTATTTCCATACTTATCAGAGATAACTATTTCTTCCAGCGAATCGCCAATTGTTGTGCCATACAACAACCCCCCATTTCATATCATTACTATCCTAAAAATATAATGTGAAATGGGTTCCTTTTAAATTTTGTTTTAAACTGGTATAAATTTAAAGTTCTATTTCAAAAAGGCTCGAATAAAAGAAAACATTATTAAAAGGCCTTTTTTTAATAAAACCAATCAAAAAACCCCCAACATAAAACGATCTATCTTTATCATTGCGATAAAGCGATCGCAAGATCGCATATCGCAATCACAAAGAAAGCACAACTTAAGGGACATCTTGGTTTTCGCCGATGCGAAATCACTATCGGATATCGGAAAAAGCATAAAGCAACATGAGTAACAACCCTTGCTTTGATGCGATGCGAAATCGGCAATCGGAAATCGGCAATCAGCGATAACACTTAAAGTGCAAATAAGCTCCCCCTCGCCCGATGCGATGCGATATCGCTATCGGCGATCGGCGACTCACCATGCCCTCATTCTAAACGACCTTGCTAGCTATTCCCGACGCGATGCGATATCGCTATCGGCGATCGCGGATTCCAAATGAGACCAATGTAATAACTTAGCATTTCCCCGATGCCCGATTGCGAAAAGGGAAAAAAGCGCAGTTTTCAAAAAAAAAGTCATAAATGGCAGTTTAATATGATTTATTCGTAATTAAGGAAATATCCTTTGAAAAGCCGCTCATCCACGTTCAAACCGCCAAATCGCCCAAGGCATGCTTCAAATAAATCATTCGGCCATTAATCGAAGCGACTGTAATTAATGAGATTGACAGGCCATAATGACCATTTAATGAGAACAACAGGCTTGCGATCTATCCACGGATTTGATCCTAAGGCCACCTTAAGTCAATTGATCGCTATGAATGCATCCAGATATATATACTTCATTCTATTCAATTCATGTTATTGTTGCCTATGTTACGCCTATCTTTCGCTCTGTGCAGGATTCTTCCATAGATACAGAAGAAAGTGGGATGGGAAAGAAGTCCAAGAAGACCACAATGCCTATTGCTTCGCCAGCCGCAGGGCAAGTTGTTGTTGATCCAAGCGGTAAGAACAAAGGGCTTATATCAGATATGACGTGCTTGGGACTTACCAGGACCACTTGGCAAGGGACGTATACTTTGATTGAAGCAGAAGAGCCGAAGGTGACCGAGATAGAAATCTCATGCGATAATACCAGTAAATCCGACGCCAATTTAAAAGACTTGGCCGACTCCTTTCTGCACAGAATAGCGGCTCGGGAGAAAATTCTCCCATACAGGGATGTGGTAAGGTGGGCAATCCAAGAGCTCCCAATTATCAACAAATTGTTTAGCACTGCAGACGGGAGGATTTTTGGTTCTTTTCGAGCCGAAGATCTAAGGCTAATGTATCACCTACCGGCAAAAGAGAAAAAATATAATGCAGCATTTTTGGAGAAATTTCGAGCAGAGAACGAGACCGATTCTGAACCAATTCAAGGCTGGAGATAGAATCCAGCAAAACACAAGCATGAAACCTCGGGTCAATTAACAGCGACAAATATGTTGGAGCACTCATGCTACCCGGAGCTGGAGAAAACGGAAGATTAATCGCTGGAATCAATAGTTTAACATGGGATGCTTATTGGTTCTTCTTAATCAAGCCATACATCCAAAGAGCCGCCTTGAAGTGCCTTACAGATGCTGTCGGGTATATCATACTTGACATTCAGGATGCCACCTTCGCTGCCCAATTCAGTTTGCGCCTTAACAGACCGCCAGAAGTGGAGCCGATGCTTGCAATAAGCCAGCTCAAGTTTAAGGGAAAACAACCTGAGTCATGACTCACGTCGCCGACTGCTAGATTGCCCCTAAGAAATAGATCGTATTTACTGATACCAATTTAGTAGGATTTTGTTTCATAGATTTTTTTTAACTTAGTAGTATTTATAGACCCTTTCATGCATTTAGAAAGGGTCGTAAAGTTTTGTATATGACTTAAACCCTGAAGTTGCACTATTGTACTTCAGGTATATTTTAATGAAACTGGACCAATTATTCTGAATTTAATGAGGAAGGTTTTTATGCAAATGTGCACTACTGTCATTGTTTAAAAGCATTTCTATGTTGAAGAAGGAATATTGAATAGCGATTGATATTTCAGAGTGACCTACAGCTCACATTGTACTATTATCTGCATCTGTACTCATTTTTGTTATATGAATTGTTGTTTAAATCACTCTTGCTATTATCGCTTATATATATATGTGCTTTTCGCAGCATTCCTTATGCATTCCACTATTGGTTGTTTATCGCATGCTTTCCTTTCAATCGTATATATGTATCGATGATATAAACAGTGAATGCAGTAATTTGTGTTTATTGCTTCATTGTGACTATTCATATGAAGTAATATTTGAATGATTGAATGTCTCTTATTTATTTTACAGAGTCATCTACATGCCTGTTAGATAGATAAAGATTATTTAACGCTGCATTCCGAATGAATAAGTTGTTCCCGGGATTAGTATTAGTTTCCCTATTTCTGTCAAATAGAATAAGCTAGTCGCCTATCACTTAAGCAAACTATTCATCACCCATCCATCCCTTTTATTTTATTATCGGGAAACTGGTCCCGTTATCTCCAGTCGAAGCCACCATCCCAAATGGAAAAGGAGTTGTACTAAGGTCCAGACCGGGTGGTTATCCCCCAATGTTGTGGCAGCGATTTTCGGGCCATCAACAACTAGCAGCACATTTTTGTCTTCTATCATATCCCTCACAAAGTGATACTAAACATCAATGTGCTTTGTCTTTGAATGGTAAGCAGGGTTATTTACCAAGAAAATTGCACTTTGGTTGTCACACCCTATCCTTATAGCTCCCTGTACTGACCCCATACTTGAACACAATCTCTGCAACCAAACTGTTTCCTTGCTTGCATGAGTGGTTGCCATGTATTCTACCTTTGTAGTTGATAGAGCCACTACAGATTGTTTCTTACTCATCCAACTGACTACACCTCCAAATAGGTTAAACACATACCCACTTGTAGATCTTCTTTGGTCTAGATCTTCTTTGGTCCAGATCTTCTCTGATCCAGATCTCTTGCCCAGTGTGCATCAACAAAGCCATGAATATCCAAAACTCTGTCCAATTTTGTTCTTCCTTGGTAGCACAAACCATAATCACTAGTGCCATGCAAATACCTAAAAACCCGCTTCACTGTTGTCTAGTGCTCCTTCCCTACTTTTGACATAAACCTGCTCAATACTCCCACTACATGTGTAATGTCTGGTCTAGTACAGGACATTGCATACATCAGGCTACCGACTGCACTTGCATATGGAACACGAGAGATGTCCTCTTCCTCTTCTTGTGTCTTGGGATAGGAACCTTCACTGGTTTACTATCCTGCATATTAATCCTCTGCAGTATTGTCCTTGCATACTTCCTTTGGTTTAACTAGAGCTTCTTCTTTGCTTGGTCTCTTTTAATTTCCATTCCCAAAATATAGTTTGCAACACCAAGATCTTTCATGTTGAATTTGGAGGACAATTGGGTCTTCAAATCCTGGATAATTTCTTTGTCATTTCCAACCAACAACATATCATCCAAATACAAGACCAGATAAATAACACGGTCACCAATTAATTTAAAATACACACAATGATCTGCTTTGCTTCTGGTGAAGCTAAGTCCCCGGAATGTATCAAATTTCTGATACCACATCCTTGGTGATTGTTTTAATCCATACAAATACTTCTTTAACCTGCATAACAGTTCTTTCTTACCCTTCATGGAAAAACCTTCAGGTTGCTTCATGTATATCTCCTCTTCCAGATCCCCGTGAAGAAATTTTGTCTTCACATCCATTTGTTCCACCTCAAAATGAAAAGCAACAATAACAGATAAAAGTAATTTAATACAAGCTACCTTGGCAACAAGAGAAAAAATATCACCAAAATCAATTCCCAACACCTGGGGATAACCTTTTGCTACCAACCGAGATTTGTATTTCTCCACCTTCCCTTCTGCATTTGTCTTCTTCTTGAACATCCATTTGCTGCCAATGTGTTTCCTTCAAGTCAGCAACTCCACCAGATCCCAAGTCTCAATTTTGTGCAAAGATGCCATTTCATCAACCATAGACTCTTTCCAGAGTTTTCCATCTTTTGAATCTACTACTTCCTTCACAGTTCTGGGATCATCATTAGTAACAAATAAAGCAAAATTTGAATAGAAAGCAGATGGACTATACCTTTTTGTATGCCTTCTTTCTCGAACTGATCTTCTCACACCCGGAGTTTGTGGCTCTTCATCTTCTTATTCCTCCTCTGTTGTAGAGTCTGATTCTTCCTCCTTAAGCTCAAACTCTATCTTCTTAGGTTCCTTTGGTTGGAATTCATGTTTAATAACATCTTTTACCTCTCTAAACACCACATCTCGATTGTACACAACCTTCCTTGTTGCTAGGTTCCAAATATTATAACCCTTTAAACCATCCTTATACCCAATGAAGATGCACTTTTCAGATTTACTATCCAACTTGGTTCTTTTCTCCTTTGGAACATGTACATATACATCACATCCAAATACCCTCAGATTTGAAAGAGATGTTTTCTTACCAGTCCATACCTCTTGTGGAGTCTTATCCTCCAACGCTAATGAAGGTGATATGTTGACTAGGTAACATGTTGTCTCCAGTGCTTCTACCTAGAATTCCTATCCTAACTTGGCACCACTGAGCATGCTTCTTGCCCTTTCCATCAACGTCTTATTCATTCTCTATGCAACTCCATTTTGCTCAAGTGTGTATGGAGCTGTCTTCTACCGTGCTATACTACACTTCTTACATAATTCTTCAAATTCCTTACTGCAAATCTCTCCATCATTATTTGTCCTCAACACCTTTATCTTCTTCTTTGTCTGGTTTTCCACTAGAGCCTTAAATTATTTAAACATGTCAAAGACTTCATAGTTCTTCTTAAGGAAATATATCCATGTATTCCTTGAGAAGTCATCTATGAATGATACATAGTACACAGACTTACCCAGTGATTGAACCTTCACAGGTCTAAACACATCACTTTGCACATGTTCTAATATCTGTTTCATCCTCTTACCACCAGAGGGGAAACTCACCCGATTCTGCTTCCCATATACACAATTTTCACATAAATTAAAATCCAGAGAGCTATTACTCATACCTTCTACCATACCTTTACAATGAAGTATTCGAAGGCCCTTCTCTCCAATATGTCCAAGCCTTTGATGCCACAACATGGTGTTCTCTCTAGAGATAACTAGATTTTCTGCTCCAATTTTAGGAACCACAAAACTATTGCACCCATCAACAATAGTGCTACCTTGCAGCTTGTACAGAGTTCCAATCCGAACTCCCCACATAAATATCAGTGATCCTTAAACCATCTTGCAGGTATCCTTCTCGAACACTATTTTTACACTTGCATCATCCAGCTTGCTTACAAAAATCAGATTTCTGGCCAATGCAGGAATATGCAGAACACCCGGAAGTGTTCTAACCCTTCCACCTTGCAACTTAACCTTTACTTTTCCATGACCAACGATTCTAGCCTTCTTATCATCCCCCAAGAAGACATCACCACCATCATATTTCTCATATTCACAGAACCACTCTCTATGGGGAGTGAAGTGAAAGGATGCACCTGAGTCAATCAACCATGCCTCATGATCTACATGTGTACTTGAAGAAGCCAAGTACACATCCCCACCTTCATCTGAGGTGGTTTTCACCTCTGTAGAAGGAGCATCATCAGATCCCTTTCCTTTATTAGGAGCTTTAGATTTACAGTCCCTTTTGTAGTTCCCTTCCTTTCCACATTTTCAACACACCACCTTTACATGTTTTCCTGGAGATTTAGATCTCCCTCTAGATTTAGATCTCCCACTCAATGAATTCTTTTTGTTTCTGTTCGGGGACTGTCCTCATATAGACAAGGCATCACCATTTTGGTTCTCCATATTTTTCCGTCTCATCTCCTCTGTCAGCAAGGATGAGATTATTTCATCAAACTGCAAGGTAGTTGCATTGCTACCTATTACAATAACTAGGCTATCCCATGAATCTTGTAAAGAACACAACAAATTGATGCACTTATCTTCATCTGAAATTTTAATATCAGCAGATAATAACTGACTTACCACATTATTAAATGCATTCAGAATCTCTGTCACCAAGTCTCCATCTTTCATCCTTAGGTTATACAACTTTTTCCGTAGGAACAGTTTATTCACTAGAGACTTAGATTGCTACAAAGTCCCTAACTTGTCCCACAAAGCCTTAGCCATAGCTTCCTCTGATACATTCAACAATACTGAATCTGAGACACACAATCGTATTGTGATCTTTGCCTTCTGATCCAACTTCTTCCATTCTTCATCAGACACTCCTGTTGGTTTAGTACCCAGATCTACCGCGATCCACTGATCTTTATCCACCAACAGATTCTCCATCTTGAGTTTCCACAACTCAAAACTCTAAGCATTAAATTTATTGATCTCTATCTTTCACTGCTCGCCATTTCTTTCACCACCAAAATCGATCCCGCAGATCTTCCATTGAACAAGGTCTACCACATGCTCAAGCGAAACCCCTCAGCAACAAAGGAGTCCCCTTGAAGCCAAAATAGCTCTGATACCAAATGTAGATTTTAACCCTATACAGAAATTACCTGCATACGAATTCTAAAACATAGAAAGTAAACAATGTGAGAGAATAACACATAAAACACATATACACAGAGATTTTCCCCTGGATCCAAAAACTGGGACTACCAGATTGATTTTTCATTATTTTCCTTTCAATGTTACAATACATATTTATACATGCCGAAGCATCCAATACCATGGACCGAAACCCATTGCGTCCAAAACCATGGAACGAATCCCATCACGTCCAAAACTATGTGTGAAAACCATGAAGAAAACCATAGGTAGGTCCACCCAACCTAATATAGTGTCCAAAAACATTTTCTCCAAGGCGTTTCCCCAGACCCCGTAGAGGGGGGCTACCCACCCCCCTCAAACCCCCTGTGACCCCCCGACTGAACAATTGGCACAATGAAGGGGGGGCTCCACCCCTCCTCTAACCCCCCTGTTAACTATGTAGGTTAGTCATGGAAAGAATATAACACAACCCAACAACGTCCTCATTTACCTCTACATCTGAAATGAATCTTATTTCTATTTGAGTTTCCCTCTCAACATCATGATTTTTCCAAACTATTGTGTAATTGGTTTAATTCCTTTATTATGTTAGAAATAAATTTTTTGTGGCTTAGAAAATCAAAGTAAACTAGAAATATCATTTAATTTGAGGTTGATTTGACTTGGATGGTATCAAGAGGGCTTGTATCTTCCATGGGGTCAGTAGACTCCAAGTTTGCAAGGTTTTTACTATCACATTAACTTTTTCATCCAATCTTTATAAGTGTAAAATAACTTCATCTATACTCAATATAATTTATTGTTGAGCCTTAGAGCACTCAAGTAGTACCTTCCCCATAATTATTTTTTACTACCAACAAATGTCAAAAAATTTCATGTACCTAGTTTTCCTGGTCCTTGTGTTTCCAATGTCAAGGATCCATCCCCCAACCTCCTCATTTACCTCTACATCCGAAAGGAATCTTATTTCTATTTGAGATTCCCTCTCAACATCATGAATTTCCCTTCTTGTCTAAAATGGGTTAATTGGATTTACATTGTTGTTGAACATATTTCCCCTTGCTATGTTGTAGAATTCTAGGGAAGCTTTGAGCTTCTTCTCCCTCTTATGTTGGTAGATCATAAAGCTCAAGGAATGATGAAACAAGTGACCCAAGAAGAAATGAGGAAAAATAGAGTAGTAGAGAAGGTCCATAAGAGGCTAACTCATCTAGCTGGGGGTTACCACGAGAACAAAATAGAGGGATTAATAGAGACCTCCATAAAGGATAAGATCAAACAAAAGGAAGTGGCATAAGTAATAAAACTATAAATTCCTAGAATCTAGAACCATTATAGGAATGGATATTCAATATCCATAATAGAATTACATTGCATTAACCTACTACAAAGAACTTTGGACACTAGGAATAAATACTACATAATCCATTCGAACACATGAACCATCAAATAATGAGCCTATAAAAATTATGGAAGCGGAGAGATAGGAATAAGTCAATAGGAACCCATATACCACCCACACAAAAAGAGATCAAGACATAAATTCCCACACAAGAGGGAAAGTTCATCTAGGATCCCAATTCTCCAATAGAAATATGAAGTTGATGAAACCATAATGAGTTTTCCCTCCAAGCCTTTTGCATTCACCCTTAGAGAATTCACCATTGATAAAAATTAAATTCCAAACTTTTATAAACAACATAGAGATAAACATTCATTTAAATTATGGATTATAAGTGAAATAATGCCAAAAAATTGGAGGACGACTTACATATATCCCTTGTGCATTATCGATAGATAGAGTTGGTTTTCCTATCCTTGCCTTTAGAGCTAGTATATCCAATCTTTGGCATGCTCTTTTATTGCATGAAATGGAGCAATCGACAGACCTCATACCATCGATAAATATGCAACCATTACCTCAAACATACCATTTACATGTGATCCTGCATGGGTTGGTTGTTAGGTGGGTGGATATATTGATCTAAACTCCCCTTGGCTATCTAATCCCTTAGATTTCCACATTCTCATAGTGATCACATAACCACAGTGGGGGAAAAAACTTCTAGTTATGAAAACAATGTCACTGGTATATCATGAGAACCTTTAATTTGGAAGTTACATAGTCCAAGGTTGAATCCTAATGTTGCATGTACATTAAGAAATTTTCTTTTATTCACCACTTTAGTCAAATAATCTACCACATTATACTTAGTCCTAACCTTTCCATATCGTTACCTCATTGGAATTTACCATCTCTTTAATGTAGTAGAAATTCACCATGATATGCTTTGTCCATGGATGAATCTTGGGATTCTTTGATGAAGCAACTACATTTTGATTATCACATCAAATAAATAGGGGACCATGTTCAATTCCAACATGTTTAAATAGCTACTATAATCAAACGAGTTCCTTGTTTTCCTCTAAAGCTATAATGTACTTTGCTTCAATACTCATATGGGTAACCAGTTGTTGTCTATTATTCTTCCAACTCACAACTCCTTCAAACAAAGTAAATATATATGTACTAGTTGAATTTTTATTGTCCATGTCACCTATCAAGTCAACATCAACAAATCCACATGTTTCAATCTTCCTTCTTCCATATCCCTAATATTAAATAACATGGTCATTGGTGCCTTATATGTACCTAAATATCCTCCTTATTACTATATAATGATCTCTCTATGGATTTTCCGTATACCTACTTATAATTCCGTCTACATGTACAATATTTGGTTGTGTTCACACTAATTCATATATAATGATATCCATGTAACTAGCATATGACACTTTTTCAATCCCATGTTAGTCAATAAAAATACCAACACTAGAGATGGAGTACAAGTTGATTTATAGCTACACATCCTAAAGAGATTAAGTGTTTTTTTAATATAATTTCTTTCAGAGACAATATAATTTCTTATTTTTGTAATATCTTTTCCCCTTAATTCCCAAGAAATAGTACAACTCATATAATCCATGTCAAACTCATGTCATGATTGGGTTTCTTACTTCTTGATTGTATTATTGTAATCATTAAACAAAATAATATCATCAACAAATAAGACTAGAATAATAAACTTCTTACTTGAACTAAACACAATGGTCCACTTCATATCTTATGAATCCTTTCCCTAGAGCGTATTTGTCAAACTATTGATACCATTAAATTGGAGACTACTTCAAGACATGAAATTATCTTTTCAACTAGTACACCACGCCTTCTTTCCATTCTACAAAAAATCCTTCAAGTTTCTTCATGAAGATTTCTTCTATAAGCACATCATGGAAAAAAAGTTTTCTTCATTTCCATTTTCTCCATTTTTGAAGCATAATCTGCTAATATCAACAAAAAGCTAATAGAGGCCATCTTTTCCATTGGAAAAATTCTATTATAATTAAGTGATTATGAGGATACCTTAGCTTTATATTGCTCCATAAAATCATTTGTATTATACTTCTCCTTGAGCACCCATTTGCATTAAATTTCCTTCCTTCGTTTAGAAAAAATATATAAATATCAATTCTAGATCTATTCTAAGGACTTCATTTATTCTTCCATGGATTTGTTCCACTGAGGCTTATCATCATCATCAAGATCCCAATCTTTGATATTTTCCAGCTGATTACCCATGAAATATAAATCAAAGTAACTAGAATTAGTTGGATTATAGACATAACTATCAAGGTTCTTTTTCTCATGAAGGCCCCTCTTCAAATTATACCCTTGATCAAGATGCACATTTTAATTTAACTTTAATGGTATATCTTTTTCATGTTGATCTTCACTTCCTTCCTCTAGAATTTTTACATTTGACCCTAATGACAATTGTTCAACTTGGTCTTCATCTTGAGATAGGAAATAAGTATCGCTACATGTTGTATGTTTCTATTGGTACAAAATATTCATGTTTATTTGAAGTCACAATAGTTCCTCTCCTTAAAGATCACATTCCAACTATGGGTATATCAATACTTAGACAAAATCCACAACTTGTGTCCCTTGGCTCCTAAATATATAATAAATATGCACTTAATCAATTTGTTGTTAATTAGTTTTTCCTATTCATACAGGTACATGCATGTAAGCCTATAAAATTAAAGCCCTTGGATATTAAATGGATGGATTATTTCCAGTCCAAGCCTCTCCTATTGTCTTGCCACACAAAATTGAACTAAATGATATATTGGTCAAATAGTTCAGACATGTACTAATTGTTTTAGCCAAGAAGATTTTGCTTAAACCAACATCCACTTTAATGCTTCATTCCTTCTCCATCAAGGCTTGATTCACCTTTTAGTAACGCCATTTTTGTTAGGAATATGTGGGGTGACATTTTTATTTCCAAATGCCTTGAGATTGGAAAGAAAAAAACTTATTATAAGAATACTCACCACCATTTTTGTTTCTCAAGGCCTTCACCTTCTTTCCACTTTGTGTTTCAACCAAGAAAACAAAGATCTTAAAAGATCAAGTGCATCACTTTTCTTCTCCAGAGAAAAACCCCATGACTTCCATGAGAAGTCACCAATGAGAGTGATAAAATTGTGCTATCCACCAATCGAGACCCTATTCCAAGGTTTAAACATATTATATTGCACCAACTCAAGCACCTCTAGAACTTTCTCGTAACTTAGTGAAAACTAAACTGTATTTTTCTTTCTGAGCACACATGCCTCACAAAAATCAAAAGATTCCTTTAGATTATCAATTCCACAAACTTGTCCCAAAGCTTCTTTATTGTAGTTTCCCTTGGCACATTATAAATGCAATAAATAATGTAAGACAGATCAAGGAAATGTCCTTGTCATTCATCATGTCTCTATAATCTTGCTTCATAATGTCAGGCTTTATGTTCTTCATTATGAATTCCTCCTACTCTCTTTCAGTAACTAAATATTTCATCTTGAACTTCAACAAATTGAAGTTGTGGCCATTAAATTTCTCAATCTTTTAATGTCTAGAAGTCATTTTTTTCTATCATAGTTGTCTTCCCAACCTCTCACTAAAAGTGGTAACTTAAAAAAATATATATTATTGTAGCACCACAACATTATTTAATTTGCTCTCCTTAACCCAAACAATCATATATGTCTAAATTATATATAACATATAGATATCTAATCAAAACTACAAAACAAGGTCTCAACAATCTAATATTCTTTGAATTGAGTTTGTGTGCACAAGGGTAGTTTGTGCGCAATGTTTTGAGTTTCTTAGGTGGGACCAATAAGTTAACATGGACTTCTGGAATATTCAACTCAAGGAACACTACATGAACCAAAGGTTTAAGTTGAGGAAGTTCAGCACAATTGTTGGTGGTGTGCCCAACAACTTGACACAAAGCGCATGGGGGTGTTGGATTTGGGGCCTTAGGGGCTGGAGGAGGTTGGGGAGCCTTGTCCTTCAGTTCTTTCCTTTTAGCTTTGCCCCCCTATCTAGATGCTTTTACAATAGGAGTTGGTTCCTGTTAAGGTTGTTATGGAACTGAAGTAGCAGTAGGGGTCATGGGGACCGGTTGAATTGGGGTCAAAGCATGATATGATCTTGGCTGGCCAGGAAGAATTTTTGCATGGGGGTCAATGTACCATACTGGGATCCCTAGAGTCATGTTAGGAAGGAACAACGAAGCCATGACAGGTACATGAAAAATTTCCATAGGGGGGAATAAGAAAGGTATCTAATCAACAGGATAATGTCCCGGTGGAATAGCTCCTGGATGGTTGAGACCTAGAGGAACAATTCCTGATGGGAACATAGGAGAGGCACCTAAAAATGGATGAGGTCCTGGGGGAGTGGATCCAGAGGGTTCAACTAGAAGAGAAACAATAGGGTGTTAAGGAGCTAGTTGTTGATTAGGTGTACCAGACTACTTAAGAGTAGCCTATGGTGCTTGTAACATGCAAGCACTCACAGAGTTAGGCTCTAAGATGGGAGGGGAAGGACCAGGGAAATCACCCAATAACGAGGAATCTTTATAGACTTCAGGTGAAACACTCGTGGTAGGAGTTTAAGACTATTTTTCAGATATTGACGAGATAATGGACTCAGGGGAATTCATGGATATCGACTTGTTGTAAGTCAACTGATCGATGGTAATGATCTTCCATTCATGGGGGAAGCACATCTTGCGGAAAACCGAAGATGCAACAACTGACATGGCATATGTGTAACTATGACCTAAGAGAATGTTGTAATCTAAAGGGGCATCAATGAATTCAATGTTGACATGGACATTCTTTCCCACAAGGGTCATTGCACAGTTGCGGTACATGCCAAGGGGCTGGGAGGAGTGTCCATACGAAGAACGTAAGGTGATAATGGAGGGGGACAACTCATATGACTTAAGCTTTTTCCAAACAGTAGCAGACATTACACAAGCGGATGCATCTTCATCAATAATGCATTTGGATATGATGGCATTACAAACTCTAATTGGTATCTGCAAAGCAACAGATGAAGGCAATGGAGGATGCTTTGATGCATCAACCAGGAAGATAATCAAACGATCGTTGGAAGGATCCACTACACCCAAGGCAGTTAGTAGACCTTTCTTTTGGGATGGGAATGATTGGAGGACTTCCAGCATTGCCATGGCAGTAGGTGATTACGCCAAGTCGTCTACTATAATGTATGTATGGACGACTCTGTTAGAATTTGCATTACAACGTATAGGTCCCTTTGGGATCTTTGGAATGGCCACAACCTTAGCTTGAGGGATTTGTAAAGGACCATTTGATGTTGTAAGAGGCTTATCATATACTTTGGTTTTGGAATCGGTAGCAAACGAAATCGAGGGATTGTCATATTGACGCGATCGAGATTTTAGGTTGATATTGGAGGGGTTAACCTCATCATATTTCATCATAAGGATTTGGTAGTCACCAAGACCAAAAGGTTTAGGGAGATGGATTGCTTGACCTCGCTGAGGTTGAGCAACAACAAATCCTTGCTGAGGGAAAGGATTTGTGAGCATTTCTAGTTGAGGTGGTGCAGGATTCTGAGGCGACTATTGACCTCTAAAAGCTGCATGAGGTTCCCACATTTGGCGTATCTAGGGTAAGAGAGGACACTCATGTGTATAGTGGCCATGTACAACACAACATGCACAAGGCTTATTTGTATAGATAGCCTTGTTCTGGTTGGATTGACTGCCCTGTTGCTAGTTGTTGGTGTTAGGATAGTTCCCTTACGGTTCACTATGAGGTTACCTTGATTACCCTGGTTACCCTTGTTATCTTTTCCCTTAGTCTTTTTCTTCAAATTTTGGGGATTGGTAGCACTCTGCTATTCAAACACTTGACCCTAAGGGGGCAGTGGCTACTTGGGCTAAGGATGCATGGGAGGTTGTGATGCTAATGGTTGAGGGGCTAGATTTCTAAGCTATGCATAAGGAGGGGCAATAGTTTGGTAGACAAGTTGGGGTCCTGGAAACATGTTGCTAGTAGGAGGGGCATAAGTGTTGGAGGAACTGGTGCCCCCCTGTGGGTAGCCATAACTTTGCTAAGTATATAGCAAAGAGTGTGAAAGGGGTCCAATGATATCGTCAGTGGCATGAGATGCCCCTAGTGCATTGGCACTTCCAGGATGAGGTAGGTCTGGAATGATGGTATAGACATAACTAGATTGTGCATAAATCAGATCATATCTTAGAGTAGTTTGGAGATATTCTTCCTCGATCTGAGGAAAATGGGATGTAACATTTTTTCCAATGGGAGATAAAAGGCTCCTACGAAACCAATCTAGATAAACATGGTCTTCGAAAGGCAGGGCACAACATGTTCTACTCCTTCGACGCCACTCTTGAACATGGTTAGAAAGGCGAGTGCGAAGGACTAACAGAATGTGGTCAATATCTATGTACCAATGTCGTAGTAGAGAGGTAATTAGAAATATGAAAGGACGCTTTAGAAAGCATTGCAAAAATGGAATGAGATGCGGAGGCTGGTCTACGTACCATTTTGCAGTGTCTCCAATAAGCGTGGTTGGAAAAGTTGAAGACAAATAGAGTCATCAGTTATGGAGTTGGACGAACACCACATGTGGAAGGATCAGACATGGTTGGTAGGATCCTCTCCAGTATTACCCTCAAACTTTAGGATGATTGGGGGAAGCTTAATCGGCATAGAGGGCCAACCAACATCGTGGTGTATGGAGCCACTTATCGATTGATTAAAATCCGGTAGACTTAACACAACCATAAAGGGGAGCATGGGGGCTATCAGAATGGTTCCTGAGACTGTTCCACTTGATGTGACCACCGAGATAGAACCGGAGCCAACACTAGGTTGGGTTTCTGCACCAACTATGGGTCCAGACATGGTGACGATATGCAGTGAAGGAGGCTCAAAATCAAATGAGGAATTAGAAGGATCAAGAGAAGAGTCGGTATGGGGACTTAGAGGGCTATGAACTCTAACCTAACAGGGAGGGTAATACGCCTAAGTGGAAATTGGGGTTGAAGGCCTAATAGTATCCGCGACAAATGCCTTGGTGGCGCAATGGTGGTAGGATACTTGTGACACGGAAATGATGAAGGGAGATCAACAATATATCTTTGTCTCGATGTGGGGAGATAAATTTATTATGTTAAGTCTTGGCTTGGCAGTGTAAACCAAGTGCCCTTTGCTTAAGGTGTACTTGTGTGTGCAAATATATTAATTTCTTAAGCCCAGATCGTGTTTGTAAAAAGAAAAACTTTCTGGAAATAAACTAAAATTAATAACTAAAAATGAACAGTAAAATAATTAACTAAACCCCACCCAAACTAGGTTTTCAAATAATGTCTACTTGGTGCCTAAATCGATGGAAAATACACTGAAACAGTAAGGAGATCTAAATGCCAGTGTAATTGGGATCAAGTGACACTAAGCTGCTGGAAAGTGGTCCAGCAACAATAAAAAACCAGAGGGGAAGATCGTTGCAAAAAGATAAGGAGATGGGTGAAACACCTAGGGAAATCGATGGGACCCTAAGGAAAATGACCAAACAAGTTTAAATGTGAAACTATGGATGGTAGCAACCTATCTTAATAGATCTAAAAGTAAAGGGTATAGATCTGGAAAATATGGCTGAAAGTGCTACAGGAACTGACTACTCACTCAACTAAACTCCTCCTAGAAAGGTGGAAGTGTACTAGAAGCCCTAGGGGAGGCTAAATTTGACTTCGACCGGTAAATCATAGTAGATCAAGGCCTAAGCGGGATGAGACAGAGGTTAGACAACCCAATAGACAACTCTCTGCAAAACCCATAAACCAATCTGATAAAATCCCTAAAACCGAGAAATCATAGGTACTGAATTATTTCTCTGTAGGGATCGCACTTTTTGGGTCGCTTGGTGCATTTTGGCCTTCGAATCACCCTTTTTGGGCAAAAAAATGTGATTTCTGCTCCGTGGATCTTAGTGGGCAAATATAAGAAAAAAGTGTCTCCTTTATCGCGGCTGGTCCCTGTGACCTATAGAAATGACTAGAAAGCTTACGGAAGTCAGAATTTTAACAGATCTAGGGTTAAAAAACTAGGAAACATTAATAAAATTGAAAAAAGAAGAAACCCTAAGTTGTAAACCGAAGGTCACCGTGGTTTCTGGATCTGAAGTATAAAAAGCAGTGGAGTCGCCAATTATGTTGTAGTGTTTTCTTCTCAATGATATACGAAAGTAACCCACTTAAGATTGTGGATGACAAACAATCTCAACAATATAAATGGAAGCTAAACATTGTAGATCTGTAACAACTGATAGAAACGTAACCTGCGAGAGTTGGGATCTATGCCACAATCATAACTAAACAACAAAAGGAAAGAGTAATAACTCCAATCATCCAATGGAGACCAGATATGTAAAGAATAATTTTATTATAACACCTATGAAGAGAACAAATAAATGTTACCAGTCCCCCTCTATGGGATGGGTTCTTAGCTATCTCAAACATCTTCAACTTGTGTAGAGTCTCTCTCTATAATGCATAAACCCAACAAAATATGGTGTGCCGCAATGAAAATAATCAAAAGTGAATAATGAATGGAAAACACTTCTATTTATAACAAAATATTGAGTTATCCTCGAATAATGAGCAATAATAAAATATTATTGGTCCCATTCTTGGAATAACCACTTGGAATATTTTATTATATTTGGTTAGGACGAAAAAAGTATTTAAACTTTTATTTAGAAATAATAAATAAATAAATGATTTATTTATCATCTCGGGGAATTAGTTAAGGAATAATAAACAAAGAAAGATTTATTTAATTATTCTTAAGGGATTTAGTCAAATTTGACAAATATTAATAATTAATTAGTGATTAAATAATTATTCTTGTAGAAAAATAAGATAATTAATGATTTATCTGTTTATTTTTCATGATTGGGTCAAATATGACTAGGAATAATAATAAAGCAATGGTTTGATTAATTATTCCTAGAAGAAAATCAAATTAAATAGTGATTTATTAATTATAAATTACTTAACAAATGTGGTTTATTCAGTAATTTCTCATAGTGAGAGCAATTTTACTATGGTAAAATTAGCTTTACATGGTGTACTTCGATCCATCTAGTAAATTAAGCTAGATAATCAAATTTTTAGTAATAAAAAAACGAATAAACACCTTGATATCAATTGTTAAATCTACAAACAATTTATAACAAAGGGAAATAATTTCGCAACACAAAAATAATAAACTAAAATATAAGATTCAATATAATGGAACAACTATGAAAACAAACCACAACAAAAGAAAATTCTTTCAAAAAAAGATAAATCAGTTTCCACTTTTTTTAAATAAAAAATTACAAACATAAACCAATTCTACCCAAAAAAAAAAAAAAATCTTTCAAAAAAGATAAATCAGTTTCCACTTTTTTTAATAAAAGATTACAAACATAAAACCAATTCTACCCCAAATTTGAAATACAATGGGAAACAACTCCACTTTTAACTATTTAGAAAAAAATAATATATTATTAGTTACACAAATAAAATAAATATTAATATATTAACATTATTTTAATTTATATTTATAAAAACTTATGATTTCATGAACTTATTATCAACATTTGTAAGCTCCAAAATTTCGTTGAATAAGGTAATATTGCATAGTGTTTATTAAAAACAAAAAACAAAAAAAACATATAAAACCCCATTGATTATATTGAAAATGTGGCGCACTTAGTTCCTTGCATAACGTTTTGTCTTGTCATGGGTTTGCCAGCTAATCCATTATATTAGCTTGACCCTACATAGAAAATCTATTAACTATTGAAAATCAATACTAAATGAGGTGCAATTAGTTTAGTTACTTGCATAATCCATTATGTTAGCTGACCTTACTTCTGGTCCCTAGCTCAGGCACATGTGACAAGAAAAAGGCTACAAATTTGAAAGCGAGGCACGTTTTTCTACTTAAGAAAACACACAAGTCTAACTACTAGAACCTTTTAACCAATGGAAAATAAATAGATAAATGATCTCAAGTAAGTGAACCAACACACAAGTCTAACTACTAGAACCTTTTAACCAATGCAAAACAAATAGATAAATGATCTCAAGTGAACCAATAAACCTTTTTAGTGAATTCTAATTAATAAAAAAACAATTATTAGTTCATCTATTAAGATTTTAATAAATATATTTGTGAGTTTAATAATCAATATCATAAGAAAAACACAAATCAGCTAATGACAAAAAAAATAATTATTAGTTTATTTATTAAGATTTTAATAATTATATTTGTGAATTTAATAATCAATATCATAAGAAATGCATGAATCATATTTTCTATGATCAAATGCCCCAATTAATTATAAATCTTGGTAGCATGAGAATAAATATCATGAACTTGATTGAAAACAGAGAATTTTTTTTTTTTTACCAATAAACATTTTTGTAGTAAATTGTAATTAATAACAAATAATTATTAGTTCATTTATTAAGATTTTAATAATTATATTTATCAGTTTAATAATCAATATCATAAAAAATGTATGAAGCAGATAATGACCAAAAAAAAATTATCAGTTTATCTATTAAGATTTTAATAATTATGCATGAACCAGATAATGACAAAAAAATAATTATCAGTTCATCTATTAAGATTTTAATAATTATATTTGTGAATTTAATATTCAATATTATAAGAAATGCATGAACCAGCTAATGACATTAAAGTTCATATTCTCCATGATTAAATGCCCCAAATAATAATAAATCTTGGTAGCATGACAATAAATATCATGAATTTGATTGAAAATAATGAAAGAAAATTAGTTTAGAAAAAAAAAATGATGGTTAAATATTTTTAAAAAATGTAAGTAAATTTTAAGAGATAGTTTAATTAGTCGAGTTTTTATTGCTATGTATTTTGTTTATCAGAAGGTCACAGGGTTTAGGCCTTGCTAATTTGATTGACAAATAAATCTTTTCGAGTTGATCTATCTAAATTTTCCCATAAATGTAGTGACAACCCAATGTTCATGAACTACTTTAAAAAAATCATAACAAAATGCAAAGCAAAATAGATTATACGATACATCCATCTAATTGTAAAATTAAATGAATATAATAAAAAAAATCTTGGGAATTTGTACCCATTATTAAGATTGGATAGAAGTGTTCGGTGAGACAAGTTTTTGACTTCCATATGGTTATCATTCTTAAAATCTCTTTAAGATCAGAATTTGTTGCAAAAAATATACCTTCTGAAGAATTTCCTTTATGGTTTTCGACGTTTTGATTAGCTATGTGTATTGTCAATCTTAAAATAAATAATAAATGGTTTATATTTTAAATTAAATTATTTGAAGAGATGTAATAGGTCTGTGTTTTTCTAATTTATTTAGGTTAAAAAATAGAAATCATATTTAGACAACATTTAAATAAATAAATTATTTTCATTGCAAAGTTCATTATGATTTTTTTTAACATTAAAATAAAAATTAAAATAATAACTAACCCCTTGGGAAAAACTCAATATGCAGTTGCAATTGGGTGGCAACAAAAAGATGGGTATAAACACACTATTATGATTTAAGAGTTAATTTCTTTTTTGTTGGTTTTTTTTATTTAACTTTTGGAAAAGGAGGATGATATATGAATTCGAATAATTCAAATTAGGGACTTTTGGAAAAGGAAGATGATACATGAATTTGAATAACTTAAATTAGGGAAAGTAGATAAACACACTCTTATGATTTAAGAGTTAATTTCTTTTTAGTTGGATTTTTTTACCTGACTTAACTTTTGGAAAAGGAAGATGATACCTGAATTCGAATAATTCAAATTAGGGACTTCTGGAAAAGGAAGATGATACATGAATTCAAATAAGAGAAAGTAGATAAACACACTCTTATGACTTAAGAGTTAACTTCCTTTTAGTTGGATTTTCTTACCTCACTTAACTTTTGGAAAAGGAAGATGATACATGAATTCGAATAACTCAAATTAAGGAAAGGAAAAAATTCATTTTCTGCATGGTTAAGAAATGCAATGTAATTATAATTATTACAATCTCTTTTAATAAAAATAAATAAATTAAATTACTATATTTTTAATTACAAAAAGTTAATAACTTATCACCTAAATTAATTTTAATATCAAACTAATTAAAATCTTTAAACTAGATATATTAGTACTTTATAACTTAATAAAATACAAGTAAAGAGGATCCCGCCTTTAAAATATATATAACAAAAGATACTAAGGTTAATTAACAATATTAATAAATATTTTATTGTCTATTTGATATATTCATCATCTTTATATAAAAATTGATTGCACACCTAATGCTTAGCATATGATTAGATCTCTATTATAATCAGTATAGATCCATCTTAACTGTGGATCTAATAAGAGTCGAGTGTAACCACCATTCTTCCACATTTACCAAAGTTAACCAGTCCGCTGGGGTAAAAATGTGACGAGAGACTACTATGATCTAATTCAAAACGCAATGTATAGTTAAGGAAGTGGAACCGACAAAACACAACCAATATGACCTTTTAGACATGTTATAGAACCTTCAAGAGCCAACCAACCCTTCTAGGTGACCAACCCTTGAGGTAACTTGACATTTTACTAACCTAGAGCCTCAGTCACTCCCATGACATGGGCATGCATGCGACCGAGACCCTCTAATCGCTCCCACAGCAAGGGCATGTCAACGACTGGGGACATTTTCAGCTAGTTCTAAGCCCGTGACCCTAGATTCTGTGCCACCTTTTCAGGGCTAGGTCTCAGGCCACTGCCCAGAACTTCATGAAGCTTCCAAAAATGAAAAATGACATCGAAACAATTATACTAATGCAAATACTTGAACAAAGACTTGACCTTACCCTTACTAGCCATGATAAACATTTCGTCAAACATGTCACAAATATACATTCTACAGGTCATAACAATAGATTTGAGCATAGGGGTCTCATACTTATTTGAGAATCGCTAAGAAGAAATAATGCCTTATCACAATAGTTGCATTATCATCTATTAGGTCATATACTCATTGTTATTTCATTTGCAAATCAAAACATGATGAGAGCCATAGATCATCACTGCCATAAAATATACTCATATCCAACATATAAACAAAAAAATAACAAGGATATAACAAGCATAAAACCACATATAAACAAGTATATTTACCCATCAAATATAAGAGGAAAGAAGCTTGTATTAACATATAGAAAATGTAACAAGGTCTGGGACTTCCACATACCACCTAACCATAGATTGGTTGAACCAAAACTTTCTTTCATCCAATCACCCCCATGCCATATTCTAAGAATGAATTTGAGATCTCATAAAACAACTCAAGAAAAATGAAACTAGGGCTTCCAGAGGCCAAACCACTTCAACCATTAACCAATGATTCCACCTGACAATCAGACATCACTAACCATCACCATATTGTTCTTACCCAAATGCTGATGGTGCTTGACCTACCAACATATCAGGGGATCTCCTCAGTAAGAAGTGCCAATTAGATCTCAGACCGTTTGGTGTAGAGTCCCAACAGTGGGTCGTACGGTAATGCCTTAACCCCAGTTTTGCATAGAGGCAAGTAAGATGTCCCTGTTGGTAGTAAGGGTGTGGCATATGCTGTAAGTAAAAAAAGATGCATGAGCAGTCATAACACACGGAAAGTGAGGTGAGTGCACCCCTTGGAAACTTGTGATAGCACAAAATTAGGAAGGGAACATGTGAGCAAAGATGCATCACAACATGGAAGGCAAGTTAACTAGCAATCCAAAGTGATGGTTAAACCAACAACACATTTTAGAAAGATTCATACATACATATATAGAAATATCTACACATGCATGCGTAAAACAACATATACATATATCATTTAGAGTACTCAAGATAGCTGAAATACAATACAACATATGCATGAAATGTGTTGGCTCTGTTATATTAAGAAGTGTAAGTTCTAGTCATACAATACATCTATGTCCAACCACTAGTTCCGACAGCGAAACGTTACAGCCACAACCACCTACTCCTCCAAAGAGATATACTAGCTCTGTGCAATGGAGAAGCAAAGGCTCATTACAATACTATCCAAGCTTTCTCTAAGATATTCCTATTGGAAGCTTGGCTGACCAAAAGCTTTTACAATGAGTTATGACATACTATTTATAACAAAGGGCGGGGTGGCCCTTAACATTCCCCTTTGTGACAATTCATCTACCCTCATGACTCTTCATCTACTCTATTACTATTACATCCAACTATCGACACTTGAACTTCCACTTGACAAGACATTACATT
This sequence comes from Pinus taeda, assembly GCA_000404065.3. Classification (NCBI taxonomy): domain Eukaryota; kingdom Viridiplantae; phylum Streptophyta; class Pinopsida; order Pinales; family Pinaceae; genus Pinus; species Pinus taeda. The sequence continues at coordinate 55,895 of APFE031095304.1, read as the reverse complement.
ACAATCAACATGTTCTCATGCGAGACAAAATGGCTTGAGCAAGCCATGCAAGACATCAATGACCCTTAGACCATTGTGGTGAGACAAACTCTTTGACATCCTTGTGTTGGTCGAAGGTGGTGAGCTGATGCCAAGCTTCATCATCCATGATGGTGTCCACGCGCTCAATGGTGGCATCTTGCTGTAGTGAACTCTTGCCTTCGTTCCATCTAGGTGCAGTGATATGGCTCCTCTATCCAACTCATCTAATAGCATGTGCATGGTCATCTAGGGTGTGACCATACTGGCAACATGTTGATGCATAGTGTCTACGCTGCTCTCCAAGCATGTGCTAGTGGTCGTGTGCATCAACTTGTCAAAAGACATGTTCAGCTCTAGTTGGACTTGCTTCTTGTCTTCGCCTCGGTGAGTATGCCAAATGGGTGGGATAGCATGTGCGTGCACAATGACATGCATGTTGCTGAATTCTCTTGCATGCGATCAATAGCACTGCTCACCTTGTATGCTCCATGTCAGCTACTAGGATGGATATATACTTGTACGGGCACAATTTCATCTGCCTGTGAATGTTGTGCCACCTGTTGTACCTGTTCTTGTTGCAGCTCATTCTCTCATCTATGCAGCTCCTATTATTCCTTGAGTTGTCACTTCAACACATGCAACTCCTTCTCTTTTCTGTTCTCTGACTTCACGCGATCTTCATGTCGCCACGTCACCTCATAGCCTCAATCTCCAATGTAGCTATCATCACAAGTGGATCTGCTTCAGCTTGCAACTTTGTTCCACCTCTTTGTTGTCAACAACCTTCCTCTTGCATTCATTGCGTGCAAGTGTGCTACCTTCTGCGGTTGTTGATGGTACTGCTTTCTGTAATGCTGCTGCCATATTATCTTGATGTCCTTGTCTACAAACAACTTGATGTCTTCATAGGTAGGTGAGCTCATAGACACTTGCTTGGTTGCAAACCCCGTTATGCTCTCAACGGTGTCCTTTAACTTTGCTCTACTGAAGGCCATTGTACTTGTGCTGCTGAGAGACAGACAAACACCTGTGATTCTTGGAGACATATCAACACTCATGGAAAACAATCTGTCAGTTGAAAACCAAAACAAGATTGAGGACTGTCTTGCAACATACCTGTGTGATTGATCATGAAGGTTGCGCAATTTTCGTCGGGAGGTCAGGAGACTGACTGCCAAAACGGCACAAGGCATAATTCGGGTTCTCAGGAGGCTGACTGACTGCTAGAAATATGCAATTCACATTCTAGCCTGGCTTGCTGAGGACTGAAAATGTGCAATAGGCAATTTCAGTCAACAGTGACATGCAAGCAACAAACTGCATTGCATAGTTTTTGGGGCCAATAGGACACTGCCTTTAGGAATTACACAATGCAAGTATGGAGGTCAATGCTGGGCTACACTTGTGCAATTTCTGGAGGGAAGGCAGAGCCTTCACTTCCATAAATGCGCAGTTCTAGCCGGGAAAGGCATGGCCTAGGCTAGGGCAGCCCAAACCGGTCGATGGGTGATTGAAAACATGAGAAGTTTGGATGCATGGTGAGATGAGTGCAAACAAGAGTGAATGGTCGTTCATGCAAATGACAAGTGCAGGATTCAAAAAACGGGAAAGCATGCATGTGTGTGAAGCGAGTCACCGCAACGACGACCGTCCATGCAAAATAGTGGCATGCATCAACGAAAACTGAAACGGTGCTTCTATAAGCTAACATACATCAAAATGACAACAAGCGCTCACTGAAATCAAGTAGAAAACACTCACACAAAGGGAAACACAAAAAGCGACAGAAACACAACCCAAGACATGAAAGGCAGGCTTCAAAACAGTTGAGCTGAATGTGCCGACGACTCCTAGATGCAAGGTGGGATGTCAAAGCTATAAGGTCGATGTGAGGAATGAGCTCTGCAGTGTCAAGTTGATGAGTTTTTATAAAATTGAGGTTGTGACATGCATGCCACAAATCTAGGAAAAGTAACACTTGGCGGGAGGTTTCTAAAATTATCCTTGCATGTAACCTCCACCTGCTAAAAATAGATCTCTAAATCAAGGGATGCCTTTGCATGCTACCTTGGGAGAAGCAATCCATGCATGCAAATCATTTTTTCTCGGTCTCGGAGGGAACCAGTCAAGCCGAAGGCACATGCATCGTTCTGCGAGCCTGATGGGAAAATTTACGCATTTCTGGGAGGGAGTTGGGCTGGCTGCTAAGAGGGATTGCATAATTTCTGGGTTGAGCAGCTGACTACTGCCCAGAATTGAGAAATTTTTGGGCTGAGTAGTCCTGCTGGGACAACTTGTGCCATTTTTCCAATGAAGCTTGATAGGCAGAATTGCATAACTCTAGAGCCCAGCAGGCTACCAGTTAGGGTTACAAAATTTCTGGAAGGAAGGATGGTTCCCCTCCAGAATTTTGCAATTCCTTGAGGGATTTTCTCAACCCATGGCTGGACCAAGTCCGAAGAAACAACTTGTGAGGGGGATGTAACAAGCTATCATGCACAGTTTGGCAATTTGCTAGAAAACCACAAAATATCATGTATTTGATAGTGTAATACATGTTGTTAAGGATGGTTGGTAGGGAGGCTCCAAAACGAAGCTAAGCAAAAATTGTGGAGGGTGGTTGTAGCCGCTACAACACTTGGTGACACACCGGTAGAAATCCAACTGTCTAAATGGACCATGTTGGTGAAAAGTAAGTCTAACACCTCTGGAAGTATTGTTCAGTTCTCTATTTGTCTTGGTTTCCACACTTGCTTGATTGTAAGATGTAGCATCTACCAAGCCCTTGGTTGGTTGACACACATTCTAAGCCAAGCCAACACAGTTTTTCAATTGGAGATGAGTGGTATATTGGTGCACAAGTAGTATAGTCATCAGAGTTTTAGTTTCATCTCTTCTGTTGCTCCACTGTTAGTAGCCTTGGATAGTACCTCGGTGGAGTCACGCAGGAACACAAGCATCGCTTCGCTGCTAGCGAGCCTGTTCATTACCCCAGTGGAGTTACTTGCATCACCTCTCTATGCAAGAATCCTTTCTCTTCTTTCTCCTTATTCATTTTTCATTTTATTTTCTTATTTTTTTCACATTTTCATTTTTCATTTCGTAATTGTGCATAGCACTTATTCATTTTAGAGGCGAAAGAGGGATCCTAACTTATTGGGAGAAGAAGAGGTTGTTCCTTTAGAGAATTTGTTTATATATACCTCTGACATGCTTGTTAAGGTTTTCCCCCTTACCTTAATCTACTTTACTGAGTTGACAAGGATTAACCCAAAAACAACTAACTAGAGTAGGTGATACTAGTTAGCGTGCAAGCGTTGTGTTTTCACCAAGGTTCACTTCAAACAGTATGTATTTTCCATCGACGTATCATGGACTGAAGGTAACAAGTTCTTACATAAGAGAGCAGACAGTAGATAACCAAATGTTGATAGTTATACAGGTCCTCTTGTGCTTTACCCATCTTGTTTCAAGAGTCGCACATGGTCCATGTGAAAATAACCTATGGATAATAACAAGCAAACAAACCAAAAAGCAAAGCAAGAAGTAGAAAAAAATGCAAACGAAAAGTGAGTAAGAAAACAAACAAGAAATCAAACAAATGCACAAAGAAAGAAGCAAACATGCATGCAAGAAAACAACTCAAAATCAAACACTACTCCTACTCCTAAGCTAATAGTGCATGAGCTTGATCACGTGAAGTGATATCTCCAATGCAGCCACTGGCGCATTGGTCAACCCCCGTTGGTGAAGGCATGGATCACGAACATGACATCTATGTGAACATCAAAGAAGAAAGATATAATAGTGGGGACAAAAACACTTCGATATTAAGTGCATCCACAGAAAGGAAGTAAGTGAAAGCACATGACATGCACTCTGTGGACTTGCCATGGTGTTGTGCTACACTACATGCAGATATTGAGTGTATGCATTCTCTTGAATGTGACATGCAAGAAAATGTGAAAAAGGTAGACCATTTTGTTAGAAAATTATATATTACAGAGCAATGGAACACATAAAATATTGTAGGAATATAAACACAAAAGACGCATAAAACAAGAGAGACACAAATATACGTGGTTCACCCAGTTTGGGCTACGTCCATGGAGAAACAACCAGTCCTTATTTTATTATATTATCCAACAAACTAAAGAGATACAACTTACAACAGATATGTTGTAACTCCCTCTTCGCTCTCAATCTCCTCCGCTTTCCTCACTTCGAATACAAATATACATAGACACAATACAATTCCCTCATATATAGTGAGGGGTTGCCTTCTAGGGAAGAAAACCCTAAATTAAACATATCTTCTACTATCAGATCATCTGCCTAATGAACGGCTCAGATTTACTAGAAATTACTATACTTTTACAAGGCAATTTTACATCTATTTTTAGCTTCGGGGGCACTGCCCCCAAACCCGCATCGGGGGACCGCTAGCCCCCAAACCCCCTAGCCAAGGGGGATTATCCCCCATAGACCCCCGCAGGGGGGACAAGTGCCCTCCGCGTGGAGGGGTGTACTGTCTTCCTGGGGTGTACATCCAGCTGAAACCTTTGAATATAGAAGATAATCAGGCTCCACACCCAACAATCTCCCACTTGGAGACTGATTATAGCAACTCCACCATTGCTTCATTTGCTAAATAATGACTCCACTTTGGACTTGGTTGTTTCTCATCTTCTTCATCATACTTGAAGACTAGTTGAAATTGAGCAGATTCTTAGTTTCTCCCTTGTTACAACTTTTGTTAACATATCTGCAGGATTCTGGCTAGTGTGTATCTTTTCCAGCTTCAGCTGTCCATCTTCCAATGATGACCGTATGAAATGGTACTTGAGTTGTATATGTTTAGTCTTGGAATGAAATGCATATTTCTTTGCAAGATGTATGGCACTCTAGCTGTCATTGTATAACCTGCCCAACTCCAGCTTTTTACCCAGTTCATCCAAAAACCTTTGTAACCAAATCATTTCTTTACTAGCCTCTCTAGCAGCAACATACTCTGCTTCTGTTCTTGAAAATACAACAACACTTTGGATTTTTGAAACCAAACTGACAGTTGTTCCACCTATAGTAAATACATATCTTGTAGTGCTCCTCCTGTTATCTCTGTCTCTTGGAATATCTACATCAACATATCCTTGTAGAGCAATGTTTGAACCACCAACATAATGCTTGATTTGTGGTGCCTCTCAAATACTTGAGAATCCACTTCACCACCATCCAATGTTCTTTTCCTGGATTGTTCATGTACCTGCTTACAACTCCCACTGCATGTGCAATATCAGGCCTTGTACATACCATTGCATACATTAAGCTTCCAACCGCTGATGCATATGGAACTTTAGACATATGAACCATTTCTTCCTGAGTCTTGGGATAGGCCTCCTTACTTAAATTGAAATGGCTAGCCAAAGGTATGCTAACTAGTTTTGCATTCTACATATTAAACCTTTTCAACAACTTTTCTATGTACTCACTTTGAGACAATGTTAATTTGCGATTCTTCTTGTCTCTAGTTATTCTTATACCAAGGATTTGTTTTGTGGCACCCAAATCCTTCATTGCAAATGAGCTTCCCAATTTACTTTTGAGCACATTTATTTACTACATGTGAGAACCTGCAACAAGCATGTCATCTATAACCTTGTTCAGACATAAACCTGTCAAATTTTAGATACCACTACCTTGGAGCTTATTTTAAGTCATACAAGATCTTCTTCAACCTGCACACTAGTTTCTCCTTCCCTTTTACCTCATATCCTTGTGGCTGCTGCATATATATCTCTTCCTCCAAATCCCCATGGAGAAAGGTTGTCTTTACATCTAACTACTCAAGATGTAAATCTTCAGCAGCTACTAGACTTAGAATAGTTCTGATTGAAGTCATTTTCACAATAGGAGAAAATATCTCATCACAGTCTATACCCTTTTTCTATGCAAACCCTTTCACCAGAAGTCTATCTTTATACATTTTTCTACCACCATCTTCTTCCTTCAACTTGCAAACCCATTTATTTTGAAATCTTGTTTTACCTGCATGCAACCTAACTAAGTCCCAATTTTGGTTATGTGCTAAGGAGTACATCTCTTCTTTCATGGCTTGCTCCCACTTCTTCCTGGTTTCTATCTGCACTGCTTCTTCATAACATTCTGGTTCATCAGAATCAGTCAACAATACATAATATAATGAAGGAGAGTATCGTTCAGGGGGTCTACTTATCCTGATAGATCTTCTAACACCACTTTTGGGTGTTTCAAATGCTTGTTGTTGTTGTGGTTGTTTTTCTAGCTATTGATCATTATGATTTTCAGGCACCATCACTTTTCTTGTGATATCATCAAGCACTGTGTATTCTCTGTTTTCTTTTTCCTATTTCTTTTCCTGCAACTGATTCTTATACAAGACCTTTTCATTGAATATTACATCTCTACTAATGATTTCGTGATTTTCATAATCATATAATAGATAACCAAAATCATTAACACCATATCCAATAAAGGTACACTTATTTGATTTTTCCTCAAGCTTTGTTCTATTTTCTTTATTAATGTGGACAAAATCTTCACAACCAAAAGTCTTTAAAAATGAGTAGTTTACTATTTTACCTGTCCATGTCTCCTCTGGAATACCACCATCCAAGGAAATTGAAGGCCCTCTATTTATTAGATAAACAACAGTGTCTATAACATCTGCCCAAAATTGTAAAGACAATCTTGCATGCAATCTCATGCACCTTGCATGCTCCATGATTGTCCTATTCATCCTTTCTGACACACCATTTTCTTGTGGTTTTCTTGGAACTGTCTTCTCTCTGCAAATTCCATTCTCTGAACAGTACCTATCAAACTCTTTGCTACAATATTCACCTCCATTATCTGATCTGAGACACTTCAACCTTTTCCCTATCTCATTTTCAATCAAAGCTTTCCATTTCTTGAAAGTATCAAATACATTAGATTTATTTCGAATACAATAAATCCAAGTTTTTTTTATTGCATTATCAATAAAAGTAACATAATAATGAGAGCCATGAAGAGATGATATCTGAGAAGGTCCCCATACATCTATATGCACAAGCTCTAATTTTTTGCTCTTCTTTTCTTTCCCAAGTCTAAAGAATCTGACTCTCTCTTGTTTTCCATAAAAACAGTTTTCACACAATTTTAAATCAACATGCTTCAAACCTGGCAACAAAGTTCTTGAGTGAAGAATCTGCATACCCTTCCCACTCAAGTGCTTGAGCCTATGATGCCATATTTCCATATCTTCTCTTATAGAGGTTAAATAATTAACAAAATTATAAATACCATTGCATAAATACAATGTACCAACATTTCCTCCTTTCACTATTACCAAGGATCCTTTAGTGACCTTCCTAGTTTTATATTTGAAAGTACTTACGCAACCTTCACCTCCCAACTGCCCTGTTAAAATCAATTTTTTCTTCAAATCTGGAACATGCCTTACCTCCTTCAATAGTCATTGATTTCCATTCTGTTGTTTTATGAAAACTGTACCCATTCCAATGATTTTACAGGGTTTATCATCACCCAATCGAACTTGTCCAAAATCTCCTTGAACATAATCATGAAAATGTTTCTTATCAGGTGTGGCATGGAATGAGGCCCCTGAATCTACCACCCAGGCATCAATAATATTTTCTAATGAAAGAATCAAAGCATCTTGCAACACATCACCTGTGACATTTTCTTCATGATTAGTTTCTTGCTACACGTCTCCTTCTTTTCCCTTCCGAGACTTGCAATCTTTCTTCAGGTATCCGTTCTTCTTGCATTTCCAGCACACTATCCCGGATCTGGTCTTGGATCTACCTTTTCTTGACTTACTGCGATATCCTGGGCTCTTTCCTCTTTCCATTTTTCCTCCCCTAATCTCTTCAGCCAAAGCATTGCCTGATGTCTCATTGGAGCTTTTCTATCGCATTTCCTCACTAAAGATTGCACCGACAACATCATCAAACTTTAAAGTACTAGATCTAGAGACAGAGTTACTAATGGCCATAACTAAGCCATTCCAACTTTCTGGCAATGAGCACAGAAATAATAGAGCCCTAATTTCATCATCAAAATTTACCCCTACAGAACTTAATTGACTTGTAACTGTATTAAAATCATTTAAATGGTATGCAACAAATCCACCTTCTAACATATTCATATTAAATAAATGCTTCATAAGAAATATCTTATTTGAGGCTGAGGGTTTTTTATATAGTTTGCCCAATACCGACATTAAACCCTATGTTGTCATTTCCTTTGAAATATTAAACGCTATCGACACTGCTAGGCATAGTCGTATTGTTCCAAGTGCCTTTCTGTTGAGAATATTCCATTCTGTGTCTATGATACTCATCAGCTTCTTTGTCTTCTGGTCAATGGTAGGTACAGATCTATTTGATACAAACTACATCTTCCACAGCTAGTAATTTTGGCCATTGAATTTTTTGACCCTAAACCTACCATCTTCTGCCATTGTTCCCACTCGAACTAGGAACCCTTCTCTCCTGCGAGCTTATCAAACAAATAGACCTTCGGCTCTGATACTAGTTGTTAGAAAATTATATATTACAAAGCAATGAAACACATAAATATTGCAGAAATATAAACACAAAAAACAAGAGAGACACAAATATACGTGGTTCACCCAGTTTGGGCTACGTCCACAGAGAAATAGCCAATCCTTCTTTTATTATATTATCCAACAAACTGAAGAGATACAACCTACAACATATCCACTGTAACTTCTATCGTCAGATCATCTACCTAATGAGCAGCCCAGATTGACTAGAAATTACTATACTTTTACAAGGAAATTTTACATCTATTTTTAGCTTTGGGGGTGTTGCCCCCCAACCCCTACCGGGGGACTACTAGCCCCCAGACCCACCCGCATGGAGGGGTATAGAAGTCCCCGCCGCATGGAGGGATGTACAATCTTCCTCTGGTATACATCTAGTTGAAACCTTTGAATACAGAAGATAATCATGCTCCACACCCAACACACTTGCATTGCGCAAGTGTGCTTGTTGTGTAAGATTCCTCCATTGCATGAGGAATGGGATCATGTAGTTCGAGTGGAGGAAGTGAAATATGAGTGTTTGGTTGATCTTTAATGCAAAGCAAAGAGTGATGAGGTGCATTAAGTGTTTCAACAATTTCTTGATCGAAAGTGTAACCAACCTTAGGATAGTGAAGGCCTATATCACCATCATCTCGGGCTGAAGTGCCTCGACAGTCTGGGGGGTTTAGACTTCGTCAACAAATAGATCATCATAGAACAGTGTCTTAGATATATTAACAATGATTGAATCAACATCGTGATCAAATGAATAAGTAGAGAGATCATGACAACCAAGATCATAAAATCAGGGATGTTTCTCGACATCCTCATGATTTGATGAATCGTGCAGAAAGGTAGATGAGAAGCAAGGATGTTCACCCTCTATGTTTTCAAAAATGACAGATGATAGATTGGACAAATTTTCGGAGGAAGATGTGGCCTCTTTTCAATGTAATGATAGGCTGACATCCAACATGTCGTGTGAAAGATCAGAAGTAGAAACATCTGGAAATGAATTTTCATAGGGGAAATAAGTAGTGGAAAAATCACAAGGGATGTTAGGATAAAGAAGGTGAGGTGCGGATGGAAGGGAGCCATACTTCACCGCAGGTTCTTATTTATATTCCTGCGCACACTCATTATGAATGATGGCGCAGGTTAGCTGCATAACACCAGATACATCGACAACTTGATCCTCGTTCACGGTAGGTGTGGAGTCCGGAATGGAAGAACACAAGACAATACAATCCGGAGGATCAATAGAACATGGGGACAGAGGTTGAGGGAATGAATCCACGTGAAAACAACAAGTTTGTAAGCCAAATCGATGCATATATCAAGAGTAGGTGGGGTGGGAGGATGTGATAGTTCAACAGATGTGTGTGCATGATCTCCCACATCACCTTATGATGGTGGAGCTGTTTGATGAGGTGAAGGTGATAATCACTTGTGATAGCAACTATGCCTGCCTGTGATTGTGCAACTCCATCACCGAAGTGTGCTGAGTGGGGCTCAGATATGTAAAGAATATACTCGAATATTCCATCAAGAAATTCCCAATTCGGGAAATTGATATTCAAGATGACAAAGGCGCATGTGAAACTGTTCAATGGATTCATCGGGTGCTTTTCGTAATTTCATAATTTCTTAATCGAGTGCTTTACAATTAAAGTGATTTAAGGCATGGTCTATATCTACTACTAGATGAGCAAGAGAATGAATAGATTTTTCAGGCAGTGTGGCACACCAGTGTATTAGGCGCCCTTGAAGTGTGTAGACAAATAACACGCTAGTCATGTATGCTTCAAATATTCCATGTCTTTCACATGAGCCTACAATGCCAATTGTGTGCCTAACCAAGGCTACGTGTCCTCCACCATCATATGTTGTATAAGACAAGTTATCCAAGAGTTTTTCCGAGATAATGAAGTCGTTTCCATAAGACATGCACTCCGGAGGAGAAACTCTGTAGTTAGTCATGATAGATATACAAATATTCAAAACAGATGTGAGGACCTAGCTTGTCATCTGGACCTCCTTCTAGTACCAGAATGTTGACGGTGTTGGACTCGCCAACATGTTAGGGTATCTCTCTAGTAAGAAGTCCCAATTAGGCCTCAAACCGTATGGTGTAGGAGTCTCAATAGTGGATCGTACGATAATGCCTTGACCACAGTTTCGCATAAAGGCAACTAAGATGTCCCTGTTGGTAGCAAGGGTGTGACATATGCAGCAAGTTAAAGAAGGTGCATGATTATTCCTAACACATGGAAAGTGAGGTGGGTGCACCCCATGGAAACCTGTGATAGCATGGAGTTAAGAAGGGAACACACAAGCAAAGGTGCATCACAACATGAAAGGAAAGTTAGCTAGCAATCCAAAGTGATGGCTAAACCAGCAACACATTTCAAAAAAAATTCATATATACATATACAAAAATAGCTACACATGCATGCATAAGAAAACAGATACATATGTCATTTAGAGTAATCAAGATAGTAGAAATACAATACAACATATGCATGAAACATGTTGTCTCTATTATATTAAGAAGTGTAAGTTCCAATCATACAATACATCCATGTCCAACCACTAGTTCCGACAGCACAATGTTACAACCACAACCGTCTGCTCCTCCAAAGAGATATGCTAGCTATGCGTAGTGGATAAGCCAAGGCTCATTATAATATTGTCCAAGCTTTCTCTAAGGTATTCCTATTGGAAGATTGGTTGACCAAAAGCCTTTACAATGAGTTATGAGGTACTATTTATAGCAAAGGGTGGGGTGGCACTTGACATTCCCTTTTGTGATAGTTCATCTACCCTCATGACTCTTCATTTACTCTATGAATGTTACATCTAACTATTGACACTTGAACTTCCACTTGAGAAGATGTTACATTACAATTCACATGTGCCCATGTGAGACAAAATGGCTTGAGCAAGCCATGCAAAACATTACTAATACTCAGACCATTGTGGTGAGACAAACTCTTTGACATCCTTGTGATGGTCAAAGGTGGTGAGATGATGAAAAGCTTGGTCGTTTGTGATGGTGTCAGTGTGCTCAATGGTGATATCTTGTTGAAGAAAACTCTTGCCTTTGTTGCATCCGGGTGCACTGATATGGCTTGTCTGTCCAAGTCGTCTGATAGCATGTGCATGGTCGTCCTGGGTGTGACCAAACTAACAACATGTTGATGCATAGTGTCTACGCTGCCCTCCAAGCATGTGCTAGTGGTTGTGTGCATCAACTTGTCAAAACACATGTTCAGCTCTAGTTGTACTTGCTTCTTGTCTTCGCCTCGGCGAGTGTACCAAATGGGTGAGATCACATGCATGCACACAATGACATGCATGTTGTTGAATTCCTTTGCATGTGATCAAAAATGTTGATCACCTTTCCTGCTTCGTGCCAGCTGTTGCAATGGATCTATACTTGCACATGCGCAGTTTCATCTCTCTATGCATGTTGCACCCCTTACTATACCTATTCCTGCTACAACTCATTCTCTCGTATATGCAACTCCTTTTATGCTTCGTTCTCTACCTTCATGTGATCATCATGTCGCGTCATCACCTCATAGCCTCAGTCTCTAAAGTTTCTCTCACCACAAGTGGATCTGCTTGAGCTTGCAACTTTGTTCTGCCTCTGTGTTGTCAACAACTTTCCTCTTGCATTCATTACATGCATGTGTGCTGCCTTTTGCTGCTACTGATGGTGCTACTTGTTGTAATGCTGCTGCCAAAATATTGATGTCTGTGTCTATGAACAACTTGATGTCTTCATAGGTAGGCAAGCTCATAGACACTTGCTTGGTTGTGAACCCCATTGTGCTCTCAATGGTGTCCTTTGACTCTGATCTCATGGAGTGTTGTGTGTGGAGCATGATTGTTCAGAGGTCTTTGTTTCAGCCGGATGTACACCCCAGGAAGTTTGTACACCCCTCCACGCAGGGGGGGGTGCGGGGGGGACTTGTCCCCCCCACAAGGGTTCGTGGGCAGCGCCCCTGAAGCTAAAAACATATGTAAAATTGACTTGTAAAAGTATAGTAATTTCTAGTCAATCTGGGCCATTCATTAGGCGGATGATCTGACAATAGAACTTATGTTTAGTTTAGGGTTCTTTGCCCTAGAAGGCAACCCCTCGCTTTGTATGAGGGAATTATATTAATTCTGTGTAATATATGTGTATTCTCCGAGCGAGAAGCAGAGAGGTGAGACTGTTAGAGAAAACAAAGGATATTACAGTGGATCTGTTGTAGGTTGTGTCTATTCATTTTGCTGGATAATAAAAAGGAAGGACTGGCTGTTCGGGGTGGACGTAGCCCAAACTGGGTGAACAACATTATCTGTGTCTCTCTTGTTTTATGTGTTTATATTTCTGCAATATTTTATGAGTTCCATTGCTCCGTAATATATAATTCTATAACAACTAGTATCAAAGCCGAAGGTCTATTTGGCTGATAAACTCACAGGAAAGAAGGGTTCCTCGTTCGAGTGGGAGCAATGGCAGAAGATGGTAAGTTTAGGGTCGGAAATTTAACGGCCAAAACTTCTCGCTGTGGAAGATGCAGATGGAAGATTATCTGTATCAAAAAGATCTATACCTACCATTGGACGGAAAAAAAAAGATGCTGATGGGTATGACAGATGAAGAATGGAACCTTCTTGATAGAAAGGCACTCGAAACAATACGGTTGTGCCTCGCAGTGTCGGTCTCCTTCAACATTTTGAAGGAAACAATGACAGAGGGTTTGATTAAGGCATTGGAGAAACTATATGAAAAACCCTCGGCCTCAAACAAGGTATTTCTTATGAAACGGTTATTTAATATGAAGATGTCGGAAGGTGGATCTGTTGCAGATCATTTAAATGATTTTAATACTGTTACAAGTCAGTTATGTTCTGTAGGGGTAAACTTTGATGATGAAGTTAGAGCTCTGTTATTCTTGTGCTCATTACCAGAAAGTTGGAATGGTTTGGTAATGGCCATTAGTAACTCCGTTTCTGGATCTAGTACTTTAAAGTTTGATGATGTTGTCGGTGCTATATCCTTAGTGAGGAAATGCGACGGAAAAGCTCCGGTGAGACATCGGGTAATGCTTTGAGTGCAGAGTCTAGGGGAAGAAAAATGGAAAGAGGAAAGAGCTCAGGATATCGCATTAAATCAAGGAAAGCAAGATCCAAGTCCAGATCGGGGATAGTGTGCTGGAAATGTGGAAAGAAAGGACACCTAAATAAAGATTGTAGATCTCGGAAGGGAAAAGAAGGAGATGCACAGCAAGAAAACACTCACGAAGCAAATGTGGCAGGTGAGGTGTTACAAGATGCTTTGATTCTTTCTTTCGAAAATATTACTGATTCCTGGGTGGTAGATTTAGGGGCCTCATTCCATGCCACACCTGATAATAAATACTTTCATGACTATGTTCAAGGAGGTTTTGGACAAGTTCGTTTGGGTGATGATAAACCCTATAAAATTGTTGGAATGGGTAAGGTTCTTGTAAAACAGCAGAATGGAAACCAATGGCTACTAAAGGAGGTAAGGCATGTTCTAGATCTAAAGAAAAATTTGATTTCAACGAGGTAGCTAGGCGGTGAAGGTTGCATAACAACTTTCACAGATAAAGCTTGGAAGGTCACCAAAGGAGCCCTGGTAATAGAAAAAGGCAAAAAGGTTGGTACATTGTATTTACGCAATGGTATTTCTAACTCTGTTAATGCTTTAACTTCCAAAGGAGCAGATGCAGCATTATGGCATCATAATGTCATACACATGAGTGAAAAGGGGATGAAAATTCTTCACTCAAGGAATTTGTTGCCAGGTTTGAAGAATGTTGATTTGGACTTCTGTGAGAATTGAATTTATGGAAAAAAGAAGAGAGTCATATTTCTCAGAGTTGGGAAAGAAAAGAAAAGCGAAAAATTAGAGCTTGTGCATACAGATGTATGGGGACCTGCTTAGGTATCATCTCTCGGTGGATCTCGTTATTATGTTACTTTTACTGATGATGCAACTAGAAAAACTTGGATTTATTGTATTAAGAATAAATCTGATGTGTTTGATACTTTCAAGAAATGGAAAGCTTTGGTTGAGATTGAGAGAGGAAATAAATTGAAGTGTCTTAGATTAGACAATGGAGGTGAATATTGTAGCAAAGAGTTTGATAGGTACTATTCAGAGCATGGAATTCACAGAGAGAAGAAAGTTTCAAGAACACCACAAGAAAATGATGTGTTAGAAAGGATGAACAAAACAATCATGGAGCATGCAAGGTGCATGAGATTGCATGCAGGATTTCCTTTACAGTTTTGGGCAGATGCTGTAGATACTGTTGTTTATCTAATAAACATAGGACCTTCAAGTTCCTTGGATGGTGGTGTTCCAGAAGAAGCATGAACAGGTAAAAAGGTAAATTTATCCTTTTTAAAGCCTTTTGGTTGTGAGGCCTTTGTCCATATTTATAAAGAAAATAGAACAAAACTTGATGCAAAGTCAAAGAAATGTACCTTTATTGGATATGATGTTAATGATTTTGGTTATCGCTTATATGATTATGAAAATCACAAAATCAGTAGAAGCAGAGATGTAATATTCAATGAAAAGGTCTTGTATAAGAATCAGTTGCAGGAAAAGAAACAGGAAAAAGAAAACAAGGAATATGCAGTTCTTGATGAAATCACTGAAAAAGTAAAGGTGCCTGAAAATAATAATAATCAATAACCACAACAGGAACAACCACCACAAAAGCAACAGGCACCCCAAACACCTGAAAGCGGTGTTAGAAGATCTACAAGGATAAGTAGACCCCCTGAACGATACTCTCCTTCATTATATTATTTATTGTTGAATGATTCTGGTGAACCCGAATGTTATGAAGAAGCAATGCAGGTTGAAAGCAGGAAGAAGTGGGAGGTAGCCATGGAAGAAGAGATGGACTCCTTAATGCATAACTAGACTTGGGACTTAGTCAGGTTGCCTGCAGGAAAAACTACATTGAAGAATAAATGGGTATACAGGTTGAAGGAAGAAGCTGGAGGAAAATAGGGGTACAAAGCTAGACTTGTGGTGAAGGGGTTTGCACAGAAGAAAGGTATTGATTTTGATGAAATATTTTCTCCTATTGTTAAAATGACTTCAATCAAAACTATTTTAAGTCTAGTAACAATTGAAGATTTGCATCTTGAGCAGTTAGATGTAAAGACAACCTTTCTCCATGGGGATTCGGAGGAATAGATAAGCCACAAGGATATGAGGTGAAAGGGAAGGAGAAACTAGTGTGCAGGTTGAAGAAGAGCTTGTATGGCTTAAAACAGGCTCCAAGGCAGTGGTATCTAAAATTTGACAAGTTTATGTCTGAACAAGGTTATACTAGATGTCACTCTGATCATTGTGTTTATCTGAAAAAGCAAAATGATGGCAGCTATATATATTGTTATTGTATGTATATGACATGCTTGTTGCAGGGTCTAACATGCAAGAAATAAATGTGCTCAAAAGAAAATTGGCAAATTCATTTGCAATGAAAGATTTGGGAGCTACAAAACAAATCCTTGGTATGAGAACCACTAGAGACAGAAAAAATCGCAAATTAACATGGTCTCAGAATGAGTACATACAAAAGGTGTTGAAAAGATTTAATATGCACAATGCAAAACCAGTTAGTACACCTTTGGCTAGCCATTTCAAACTTAGTAAGGCAATGTGCCCAAAGATCGAAGAAGACATGGATTATATTTCTAAAGTTCCATATGCATCAGTAGTTGGAAGCTTAATGTATGCAATGGTTTGCACAAGGCCTGATATTGCACATGCAGTGGGAGTTGTAAGCAGGTACATGAACAATCCAGGAAGGGAACATTAGATGGAAGTGAAATGGATTCTCAGATATTTGAAAGGTACCACAAATCAAGCATTATGCTTTGGTGGTTCAAACATTTCTCTACAGGGATATGTTGATGCAGATATCGAAGGTGACAGAGATAACAGGAGGAGCACTATAGGATATGTATTTACTGTTGGTGGAACAACTGTCAGTTGGGTTTCAAAAATCCAAAGTGTTGTTGCACTTTCAACAACAGAAGCAGAGTATGTTGCTGCTACAAAGGCTAGTAAAGAAATGATTTGGTTACAAAGGTTTATGGGTGAATTGGGTAAAGGAGCATGATATGGAACGTTATACAGGGATGCCAAAGTCCCATTCAATCTTGCAAAGAACTCAGCATTTCATTCTAGGACTAAACACATATAGCTCAAGTACCATTTCATACGATCAATGTTGGAAGATGGAGAGTTGAAGCTAGAAAAGATACACATTAGCCAGAATCCTGCAGATATGCTAACAAAAGTTGTAACTAGGGAGAAACTGAGAATATGCTCAGTTTCAATTGGTCTTCAAGGATGACGATGAAGATGAGAAACAGACAGGTCCAAAGAGGAGTCATTGTCCAGCAAATGAAATAGCGGTGGAGTTGCTACAATCATTATCCAAGTGGGAGATTGTTGTGTGTGGAGCATGATTGTTCAGAGGTCTTTTTTTCAACTGGATGTATACCCCAGGAAGTTTGTACACCCCTCCACGTGGGGGAGACTTTTCCCTCCCATGGGGGTCTTGGGGGGCTGATCCCCCCTGGCTGGGGGGTCCAGGGGCCAGCGGGGGCTTGGGGGTAGCGCCCCTGAAGCTAAAAATATATGTAAAATTGCCTTGTAAAAGTATAGTAATTTCTAGTCAATCTGGGTCATTCATTAGGCAGATGATTTGACGGTAGAACTTATGTTTAGTTTAGGGTTCTTTGCCCTAGAAGGAAACCCCTCTCTTTGTATGAGGGAATTGTATTAAGTCTGTGTAATATATGTGTATTCTCTGAGCGAGAAGCAGAGAGGTGAGACTGTCGGAGAAAACATAGGATATTATAGCGGATCTATTGTATGTTGTGTCTATTCATTTTGCTGGATAATAGAAAGGAAGGACTGGCTATTTGGGGTGGACGTAGCCCAAACTGGGTGAACCACGTATATCTGTGTCTCTCTTGTTTTATGTGTTTTCTGTGGTTATATTTTTGCAATATTTTATGTGTTCCATTGCTCTGTAATATATAATTCTATAACATGGAGGCCATTTTACTTATGCTGCTAAGAGATAAACTAACACCTGTGATACCTGGAGATGTAGCAACACTCATGGCAAGAAATCTATCAGTTGAAAACCAAAATAAACTTGAGGACTAATTTGCAACATACCTATGTGATTGATCGTGAAGGTTGCACAATTTCCGCCGAGAGGTTGGGAGACTGACTGTGAAAACTACGCAAGGCACAGTCCAGGCTATCAGGAGGTTGACTGATCGCTGGAACTGTGCAATGCACAGTCCAGTCTGGCCTGTTGAGGACTGAAATTGTGCAATGCACAATTTCAGTCAAAAGTGACATGCAACTAGCAAACTGCATTGCGCAGTTTCTTGGGCCAGCAGGACACTGCCTCCAAGAATTGCACAACGTGAGTCTGGAGGTCAGTGTTGTGCTAGAATTGTGTAATTCCTGGAGGAAAGGTAGAGCCTTCACTTCTGGAAATGCGCAGTGCTAGCTAGGCAGGGCATGGTCCAGGCCAAGGCAGCCTAGACCGGCTAACGAGCAACTGAAAACATGAGAAGTCTAGATGCATAGTGAGAAGTGCAAACAAGAGTGAATGGTCATTCATTCAAATATCAAGTGAAGGACTTAGAAAACAAGAAAGCATGCATGTGTGTAAAGCGAGTCGTTGCAATGATGACCATCCATGAAAAACAGTGCATGCATGTGACAACAGTGAGATGTAAACGAAAAATTGAAATGATGCTTCTACAAGCTAACATACATCAAAACGACAACAAGTGATCACTGAAATCAAGCAAACAACACTCCACAAACCGAAACACAAAAAGAGATTGAAACACAATGCAAGACATGAAAGGTTGGCTTACCCAAAAAAAACTGAGTTGAATGTGCTGACGACGCCTAGATGCAATGTGGGATATCAGAACTGCAAGTTCAATGTGAGGAATGAGCTCTGTAGCATCCGATTGATGAGTTTTCATAAAATCGTGGTTGTGATGTGCATGCCACAAATATAGGAAAAGTGACACTTGGCGGGAGGTTTCTAAAATGATCTTTCCATGTAACCTCCAGCTGCTAAAAATATATCTCTGAATCAAGGGATGCCTTCGCATGCTGCCTTGGGAGAAGTAGTCCATGCATGAAAACTAGTTTTTCTCGGTCTGGAGGGAACCGATCAACCTGATGGAACATGCATCGGTCTACAAGCCTAATGGGAAAATTTGTGCATTTTTAGGAGGGAGATGGGTTGGCTGCCCAAAGGAATTACACAATTTCTGGGTTGTGCAACTAACTGCTTCCCAGGATTGCGCAATTTTTGGGCTGAGCAATTCTGTTGGGATAGATTTCACAGTTTTTCCAGTGAAGCTTGATAGGCAGAATTGCACAATTCTGGAGCCCAGCAGACTTCTAGTCAGGATTGCGCAATTTTTGGAGGGAAGGATGGTTCCCGTCTAGAATTGTGCAATTTCTTGAGGGAGTTGCTCAACCTATAGCTGGACCAAGTCTGAAGAAATAGCCTATGAGGGGGATGCAACAAGCTATCATACACAAGTTGGAAATTTGCTAGAAAACCACTAAATCTCTTGTAGTTGAAAGTGCAAGACATGCTACTGAGGATGGTTGGTAGGGAGGCTTCAAAATGAAGCAAAGGAAAAATTTTGAAGGATGGTTGTAGCTGCTACAACACCAAGTTGTCCAAGGCTCTAGAGTGTTTGTTTCAACTAGGGCTTCTAGGATTAGTAACTCAACCCATAACTAGTTTTGGGCTTCTAGAGCGTTTGTTCAACCTGGGCTTCTAGGAATAGTAACTCAACCCACCAAGGGCTTCTAGAGTGTTTTTCCAACCAAGGCTTCTGGGACTAGTAACTCAACCCAAGTCGTTATAGGGATTCCAGAGCATTTGTCCAACCAAGGCTTCGATGAGCTAATAACTCAACCCACAACGAAAGGAACTTGAGAACCAACCATAAAACAAAAGGAAAGAAACCCACAACACCATGACTATCTAGGAAATGGTAAGGCTAGGCAAATCCACCATCAATTGAGACATTCCTCCAAGCCAATGATATATCATAGCCAAGAAACCACATGCATGTGCCATGTATACCAAAAGTAATAAGGAAATCATACATGCAACTTGGTACATGTAAGCAAAACCCACTATAGCCGCTAATCCTAATGTCCTCGTGTGCTTTCTTGCTCTTCCTTTGCCTTCTTACTCCAAAACTCCAAGTATGTCACACTCCTCCAAGAGTGCTCCAAGAAAACACTAAGTGTCCATGAGTATGAGAGAGAGAGAGTAGAATAAAGAGTTCCAAGCTAAAACTAACAAAAGATAAACTAGCCAAAGCCGTGAAATGATCCTCATAAGCCTTTTTATTAATGAGGCCTCTATTTTCTTCATTTTCCATTATTTTCCTCCTCACATGCAACCTATGATCTTTCACCTCCCTTTTCTCTTATTTTCCATTATTTTCATAAATAGGATTCCAATTAATGCCACTTTGTTTTTCCAAAGTCTTTGCCATTACCTTTGCCAGTTTCCATAGCCATTAATTAATCACAATTAATCCCTATCACTATGTTTTTTTCCCAACACTTGGCTTGGAATACGTGTCCCATGACCATGGTTATTATTTTTCCTTTATTAACTTTATTACATGGATTTTTTACCAGGTTTGTTACAGAACCTTCCCCCTTGGGGGGACACCATCCTCGGTGTTCAATGACACCTACAACCAAAAGGACTGTTGAAAAGAAAAACATGTTGCCCATGGAGCTTTATAATTAGCTCGTTTCAGTATTTACAATGACCATCTTTCTAAGAAGAAAACCAATGGGAAAAACATAACCACATGACAGCCATAATGACATGACACCCGTACCACTTATTGGAGCTTTATAACAAAACTCATGGCGGTACTTACATCCATTTACATATATACATATACCAAAACATCACACCAAAGCATATACCAAAAAAAATTCTCTCAACTAGTGAATAAAGAAGGATACATAGCTTGCATTTGATCCGCCATCTCCCATGTAGCTTCATCGGGCCCAAAGTTCTTCCATTGTACTTTAACCTACTTGATTGCTTGGTTTCGGAGCATGAGAATATTTCTTTGCAAAATGCACTGAGGTTCCAGTTGGAATTCTCCTTCTGGCTCCACCTACAATACAGATCAATCAATCACATGATCAACATCTTTAACATACTTCTTAAGAAATGACACATGGAAAACATCATGGACTTTCATTGTGAAGGAAATGCAATCTGATAGGCTACTGGTCCAATCCTCTCAAAAGTATTGAAAGGCCCACAAAACTGAGGTGCCATCTTGGTACATGATCAAACCCTCAAGGAGCTCTTCTTGGTCTTGATGTGCAAGTAGACCTGTTCCCCAACTTGAAACTCCTTAAACATCATGTTTTGATCTACATAACTCTTTTTTCTATCCCGTGTTGCCTTTAGGTTCTTCTTGATTACTTGCATTTCCTATTCCATCTTTTCCGACATGTCTGGTACTATCAAAACCCTGTTCACTGGACCACTCCAACAAATGGGAGTGATACAACCCCACCCATATAATGCCTCAAACAAACTCATCCTCAAATAGTTTGATACCCATTATTGTAAGAAAACTCAACCAATTGAAAACACTCTTCCCACTTCCAATGTTGATGCATCACATACATCCTCAACACATCCTCTAATATCTTGTTTTCCCTCTTTATCTATCCATCTATATGTGAATGATAAGCTTTGTTGAAGGTCAACTATGTACCCAAACCTGCAAATAACTCTTTTCATAATCTAGAAGTCAACTTGGCATCTTTGTCTGACACAAGTTTCTTCGATATGCCATGCAACCTCACTACATCTTTGAGGAAGGCCTATGCTACATCATTAGCTGAATAAGTAGACTTCATTGGAATTAAGTGTGTTACCTTTGTGAACTTTTCAACTACAACCATGATAGAATCATGATGTCTAGATGTCCTCAGCAAACCTCTAATGAAATCCATGGAAATGACCTCCCATTTCCACTCCGAAATCAGAATCGGTTGTAGTAGACCATCTGGGTGATTATACTCTACCTTTACCTATTGACAATCGAAGCATCTATCCACAAACTCAACCACTTCCCTCTTTAAGTTTAGCCAATAGTAAAACTTATTCATTGTTGTCAATGTCTTCTGATACCTCGGGTGACCTGGATATGGCTTAGCATGAAATTACCTCAAGAAAATCTTCTTGAGCTCACTGTTGCCTGACACATATATCATGTCCCTAAATCTGATCAAGCCATCTATTGTGAGATAGTAGTCCACATCCTAATCACTTGTACCCTATAAGCAAAAGAAGAAAACTACTTTTTTTATTATATATTTGGCTTATCTCCAAATAGGTTTACTCAATTTTCAAGTGTAGACACTCGTTGTACGTGGAATTAAATTCCACATCCAATGAGTACCCATTATGCATACTTTTGAGAAGACCCACATTGATAAAAGTTGAAGATATATTAAAAAAGTGTTTTCAATACGTTTTTTTAATGTATATTCATTTTTTGTCAATGTGGGTCTTCTCAGAAGTATGCATAATGGATACTCGTAGGATGTGGAATTTAATTTTTCATCCAATGGATGTCTACACTTGAAATTTGAGTAAGCCTATAAGAATATAAGCCAAAAATACAATTAAAAAACTAGTTTCTTTTATTTTCCCTCCAAAATTAGTTTTCCCTCCAAATTTTTCATCCAATGGATCTCGACCCCTAGGTTTCATGAATTGGCCTCCTCATCATGGCAATCCTGAGTTGATGGAAGTATGATCCATATTTGGGAGAGAAAGATAGAAAGACTTAAAGTAAGTTTTAAATCTTTTATTGTTGACTCTCATGCTAACAAACATGCATCTATTCAATATCTAGAGTAGAAGATAGTGCAAATACAATCTTTTATGGAATCTGAGTTAGTTACAAAAGAAATACTGCTCCAACAAAATTCAATCTTTTCAATATAGCACTCCCTCTTGAGAGAAGAAGAGCAGTACTAGAGGTTGAAATTGCATAGCATCTGGCTCCAACTTGGTGATAGAAACACTAATTTTTTCATAAGCAAGCCAAGAATCAAGAAAGAAAAATAAATCACGAAATCATTGTACTCAGAGAATTGGGTTTTAATCCCAAGTTCATCTAATGGACCAATCTCTATATAGGGTCTCCCTGGACCACTCCACTTTGAATGAAAGAGTTACTGGCTTCTTCAAATCTTCCCAAGGTCTCTACTAAGGTTACTCATTATCCCCCTTCTTATATATAATCATGGTAGTCACCCTTAAACACCATTTGAAGCATGAATGTATCAATTCCCGCCTTCCCAGACTTCAATATGAGCAAAAATATTAAAATTTCTAGTCATTCTTAGTTTGCAAATGATACAATCCTTGTTGGAGGAGCCTCCTTAGTTATTGCCAAAAGATTTCAACAAGTCCTAGAAGAATTCCTCCTAGCCTCTAGAGGCATGGTGAATTCTACAAAATCATAAAATTTCTAATGGAATATATCATATGTTAGGAAAAAGAATATCAAAAAGATCTTTGGATTTAGTATTATGGAGAGCTGGAAGGAATTCAAATATTTGGGCATCCCGATTTATCTTAGATCTCATTTTCCTAAGGCCTAGAAAACATTTCTTTCGAAAGTAGAAAGAAATTTTGACTTGTTGGTAGTGAGATGGTTAAAAATGGTGGGGCACATTGTCTTCATAAAGGTTATCATGTCTGCTATTCCCCTGTATCAATTTTATACCCTTTTAGCTCCACAATATATTCTCCATTGTTTGGGAAAAATCATTAGGAAGTTTCTTTAGGAAGGCAATAAAACTTCTACCAAAAAATTCCATCTGGTTAAATGGGCCACAATTCGAGCTCCAAAATCACATGGGGGTTGGGTATTTCATGTTGGCTCACATCTCCTTGTGAGATGATCAAAGCTCTTGGATCGGCTAGAAATTTGAATAAATTCCAAACATCTTCTCTCCCTTGTGAAGATCCTGATAGAAAATGTGAGGCCTTCTCTTCTCTTAACAAGTAGGCTAAAGATAAACGGGATTAGAAATCCATGTATATAATGTAAATAAGGGATGTGAAGAAATATTAATCTCCATGCATGTGCCCCCAAAGTCCTCTATTTGGAAAAAACGTTTCCTTAAAAATGTTATTCCTAAAGTAAATACCTTTTGTTGGTTTCTCACTCATCAAGAAGTTTTGACTTATGAAAACCTTAAAGAAATAGGTATACAAGTTCCTTCCAACCTCCCTTTACATGAACATAAAGGAGAAATGATAGTTCATCTCTTCCTTTCATGTCCTTATATTATGCAAGTTTGGATCATAACCCTTGACCCTATGTACTCCTGCACTAGGTGGCCTCATGATTTCCTTGCCTTTATCTCATCCTAGCACAAACATTATTTAGGCACATTCTCTAGGAAACCCAATATTAAGTGGCTATTAATCTCTCTCCCCAAATATATTTGTTGGAAAATTTGGCTATCTCATAATAGAATTGTATTAAAAAATATCAACCTTTATCATAAGAGAACCACCCTAAAGGCTCTTTAATTGTGTGCTAAATTCAACTGAACAAAATCAAGTGCCCAGGATTATCTCTTAGATCATTATGAGTAGTAGTGGATGGCTCTTAGGATTTATCATATGAAAATTATTCCCATTTCCACTCTTAAGTCTCTCCCAAATGTGAAGACTTGAAACCTCAGCTTATCAGATGGTGATTTTGAGAAATGGAGAAATGAGAAGAAATGTTGGAATTTTCAATTCAATGGAGCTTCTAAAATTAATCCATGTGTGGTAAGAGGGGGAGGGTTTCTATTTAAACTCAATGGAAGACCAACTATTAAGTACTCTTGGAGGCTTGGGAAGAGGACCAATAATCAAGATGAAATACATGGCCTCTTGCTTGGATTAAACTTGGTGAAAGATACATATTTCTCTTAGATCATAATCCTTGGGGACTCTCTCATCACAATATAATATCTATGCAAAGGATCCTCCCTAAATATAATAATCTCAAGCTTTTCCTTCAAAGAAATACTTGTTCCCTATATCTATTCCCCCTCAAGTCATTATTTCATGTACTTACATGCCAAAACTTGGAAGTAGATAGACAAGTTAATCGTGCTTGCCTTCTAAAAGTGGGCAAAACTGAAATAAATGGTTCCTTAGGATAGAGAAATTTCCCATGATCACCCCCATTTTGTTTATAATGTATATTATTGGGAGCCCCTCCCTAAGCTTCCCCATTCCATACTATGGTCTAAACACTAGTGCCCATGATAAAAAATGTGGTGGTTAGTGCAGGGTCTTGTGGCTTGTAGTGAGGACATGACCCATGCAATGGAAATTCCCCAAAGGAATTCTCACTTCTGAGATGGAATGATATACTCAGTCTTAACCTGAATTCGCACTAGGATTATGGAGTGTAATGACGATCTAATAGACATTGCATGTGGTATTTATGGGTTTCATGTCAATTTAGTGGCATTCATTTGCTCCTTCTTCCATAATTCTCCTATGTATGAGCACTATGAGCCTTTGTACAAATATATTCAATGGTGCCCATTGTTGTATCATAGGAACATACATAATTCTCTGATAATTTCTATTGGAATTGGCTTCTTGGCTATGTAAGAAACATTTGAGATATCATAATGTCGTTATACAATATCAATAGGTGTGAATTATGGGTTTACCACCTTGCCTAGATTCGACCTACCTCACAGTCATTTTGTGAGGGATCAATTCAAATTAGTGTGGCTTGTGTCAATTCTACTAGCATGTCCATTCCTGTCTACTGGTGCTTTTCTATGCAAGCTAGATTTCCTCTGCTGGGTACTCCTACTCTCAAGTATTAACCTTTTGTCTATATGGTATTATTTGTTAATTCATATTCTAGTCATTCTCTATTGCTTAATATATGTAATTGGAAGCCTTCCATGTTCCTTAGTATCTTTGGCAGGGGTTTTCCTGGCATTGTGAAGCATCGTGTTGACCCATTTTGTGTATTTTCTCTTTGGTTGAAGTTTAGTTTTTTGTGGTCCATGATTGCCCCTGTTGCTTCCTACTATAGCCCTCCCATTGACCATTTGAATCACCTATTCCATATCCTTGTTAGTTCTTGGATCCCCTCCTCTTACTATGAAATAATGCCAACCAGTAAGGTTAAATCTACCAGTTCATGGGGTAATAACATACGTGGATAGTGCACCCAATATTTAGAAGCTCTTCATTTGGAAAATATGGACATCAAGTAGAAACTTCATTAGCCAATTTCCTAGAGGAATAG
The DNA here is from genome assembly GCA_000404065.3 of Pinus taeda. NCBI lineage: Eukaryota > Viridiplantae > Streptophyta > Pinopsida > Pinales > Pinaceae > Pinus > Pinus taeda. Next base: position 29,815 of record APFE031095304.1, on the reverse strand, counting down.
TGCAAGTAAATAGGAGCTTGGAGGACTTTAAAATTGGCTAGGTGTTGGAAAAAGTTTGTCATTTAGGCAGAAGGATAGACTATAGACTTGCAAGGTGTGCTCAGGCTTGAGAAAGAATATGCATTTCATCTTTATTATCTATTTAATGCAATATAGATAGTAAGGTGTTTTGAGAAGTTAATTTCTCCTAGATAAATATATGTGCATGTGTGATGTTTCCTTTTACATGTGTATGATTTGTGTTCTAGATGGTGAATTGACTTCCACATATCAGTAGAGTAGCTCCAAGCCTTTTGATTTAGTAAATTCCATGAGCAATTTTGAATCTACACATTAATTTCTATAGTACATGTATTCGACAAGGACAAAGTATAGAGAATTTGGTCTTGAGCTAGTTTCACTTGAGAACAATCACCCTCACCAACCCAAGGTGCTTTCCATGGTAGAAGAAAAGAGGGATTACAAAGTAAGATATCCTATCAAGGGGTGCAACACTCTTTAAGGTACATTTTACTTTGATATCCCATTATTTGGAGGCTAAATAGATGCATATGCTTTGGATAAATGGTTAAATATGTCAAAGGGATATTACTATGTCCATGTTTTTATTGGTAATGAAAATATCACCTTTTCACTCCTAAAAATTCCACCTAATGTCTAATATTTGTAAGAATGTTTCTAGGAGAGAATGTTATATACCTAAAGGGTAATATGGGATACCGAGGGAGGTACCCAAGGTAATAATGTAATAATGGGATGGGCCATAGTAATAAATAAGGTGGTTAACCCATGTCATGTAAGGGACCACAAGTAGTTAACAATAATGTAAGGGGCCCATGGTATTAGTTGATGGTATCAGGAAACCATGGTAATGATGCATGGTATTGTATGTATGAGGTCTATATAGAGGCTAGAGACTCCACATGGAGAGATATGAAGAGAAGTATTCTTGTATGAACAAGCATATGGCTTGTGGAGTATTGTCCTTCCTTAAGGAGTTAATGTATGGTGTTATCCTACCTTAAGGGTTTGATAATAAAGATTCATTCCATATTATTTCTGGGTTTATTTGCATTGACTCATACTTTCTTATCACATCTATAACATTTCTGGGTTAGATCTACAACAAGTGGTATCAGAGCACTTTCTTGGGCACAAAAAGTGGAGAATTTTTTTTTTTTACTTTTTGCAGGATTTCAAGGGTGGCGAGTTTGCAGATCAGATCTATACGTTTTGGTTCAAGATCTATAAAATATGATTGCAGATCTGTATTCTTTGTGAAAAAATAGCCGATTTCAAAAAAAAATCGGTCAAATTAGAGTCCGGATGAAGGAGATATCGTCGATCTAAAAATCAGTGGGGTTGCAGATAATTTTTCAGGGCAGCGAGTTTGCGGCACAGATCTAGACGTCTTGGTGCAAGATCTGCAAAATATAATTACATATCTGGATTCTATGTGAAAAAATACCCAATTTCAAAAAAACAATCAGTCGAATCGAAGTCCAGATGAGGGAGATATCGTTGATTTAAAATCGGCATTTTTTTAGAAATTTTGGGTGACGGCGGGAGAGTAGCAGCGCAAATCTGGAATTCTAGTGCCTGGATCAAGATTTCTATCACATGGGCAGATGCAGAATGGTTGTTACATTTCCAAAAACAGGTTATAATAGAGATTCTGAGCAATATTGACGAAACTGTGACATTTTCAATTTTTTCACCAAAGTAAGTGAATTTTTTTTCCAAACCATTCATGGACTCTAGCAAGGCATTTTTTACAGGGAATGATAATGGTATGTCTATTGAAGAACTCGTAAGGGGAAAAAAACATTTTTATGGGACACGTTGGAGGGATACATTATGGTTTAATTTAAAATATGAGGCTACAAAATGGTGGAATTCACTGGACCACAAGCAGTTGACCAAACTTTCAGATATAGAATTTGAACTATTCCTTTTAGACAAATGGTCTCGGGCTACGAAAAAGGAGAATGAAACACATAAGGGGCTATTTCCTACTGGTATATCTTTATTACAGGTTCATGGATTGATTCAGAAAGAGAAAATCATTGTTTCTATAAATCCTAGTTGCAAGCATAACTTTATCAGTGTTAATTTGGAAAAAAAATTGCAAGTCCCAGCAAAACAAATTGAACATACACAGGGTGATAATAAGGATGTTCAAGTGTACAAGGATTTGAAGATTTCTATGGATAAATATGTGTTGCATGGTGATTTTTATGCTTCAAAGATGGATAATATGGATGTTGTTTTGGGATATCCTTAGATGGAATCCGTGGGTACTATCAATATTAATGTACAGAAGAAATTCCTGAAGCTATGGTATAAAAAGAAGAAAATTACATTACAGGATATTTCCATCCATAAACAGATAGAGCACGTGGAGGCTGAAGCAAAAGATGTTCAAGGGACTGATATATCATATGGTGAGCAGTTGATGGTCGACAATCAGACACAAACAGAGGCTGAAGCAGAAAAGGTTACAGTTGTTGATACATCAGAGGAGGACTCAGTGGTTGAAGTCATATTGGAAAAGAAGACACCACAACAGGCACCTCAGCAGGGTGAATTAAAGAAAAAGACACAGTGGGTTAAAACTGCAACATATCATCACCCACATCACCCCGCAAGAAAACAACCAACAAGATGGCAACCTACTAGCCACAAGGACAACAACCCCCGTATGATGGATAGCGAGGAGCGAAGATCCACCTACTACACATCAACACAAAAGAGCTGCCATGGTCAACTTCCATATCAAGCGAGCAAGGCACCAGCGAGATCGAGGGTTCACCTTTCTCTTGGATGGCTAGATGCACATGCATGGTACCAGTGGACTACTCTTTTGAGTAGATCTTATTATTTGTGTTCTTCCCATGTTTCGGGAACGAAACATGCTAAGGGGGGTGTAATGTTATATACCTAGCGGGGGTAATATGGGGTACCGAGGGAGGTACCCAAGGTAATAAGGTAATAATGGGATGGGCCATAGTAATAAATAAGGTGGTTAACCCATGTCATGTAAGGGACCACAAGTAGTTAATAATAATGTATGGGGCCCATGGTATTAGTTGATGGTATGAGGAAACCATGGTAATGATGCATGGTATTGTATGTATGAGGCCTATATAGAGGCTAGAGACTCCACATGGAGAGATAGGAAGAAAAGTAATCCTGTATGAACAAGCATATGGCTTGTGGAGTATTCTCCTTCCTTAAGGAGTGATTGTATGGTGTTGCCCTACCTTAAGGGTTTGATAATAAAGACTCATTTCTATCTTATTTCTTGGGTTTACTCATATACCTAGATCAGAAATTGAAGAACTTGTATAAATTTGATGGCTCTCATCCATCCAAATGGATAGTACAAATGGAGAAATATTTCAAATTGGATCACTGCTATGATGATTACAGTCAGCTTATGATGGGAAGCATGTACTTGGACAATGAAACATGAAAATGGTGGCAAGGGCATCAACGTGGCTATGGAAGTTTCTTGACTTGGGACGCCTTCAAAAAAGCTCTTATGGACCACTTTGACCGTAAAATTCTTGTGGATAAGCTCACAGAGACAGACACACAGCCTAGCAAAGATTTTATTTTTACAGGAAAGAAGGAAACCAAGGAACCTAAAGGGTTATTTTCTGTTGGTGTCTCCTTATTACAAGTTCATGGATTGATTTAGAAAGAGAAGATCATTGTCTCTATTAATCATAGTTGCAAGCATAATTTTATCAATGCTAATTTGGCAAAAAAATTGCAAGTTCCAACAAAACACATTGAAAATACACAAGTTGATGATGAGAATGTTCAAGTGTATAAGGATTTGAAACTTTCTATGGATAAGTATGTGTTTCATGGTGATTTTTATGCTTCAGATATGGATAACATGGATGTTTTTTTGGGATACCCTTGGATGAAATTAGTGGGTACTATAAGTATTAATGTGCAGAAGAAATTCCTGAAGCTCTGGTATAAAAAGAAGAAAATTACATTACAGGATATTTCCATCCATAAACAGGTAGAGCACATGGAGGCTAAAGCAGAAGATGTTCAAGGGACTGACATATCATATGATGAGCCTTTGATGATCGACAATCAAACACAAACAGAGGCTGCAGAAGAAAATATTACAGGTGATGATACATCAGAGGAGGGCTCAGTGGTTGAAGTCATATTGAAAAAGAAGACACCACAACAGGCAACACAATAGGGTGAAGTCAAGCAAAAGCCATCGTGGGTTAAAAATTCAACATATCATCACCCACATCACCCTACAAGGCAACCATCAAGATGGAAACCAAGTAGTCACATGACGGATACAAAGGAGAGACGATCCACCTACTACACATCAACACAGAAGAGCTGCCACGGTCAATTTCCATCTCAAACGAGCGAGGCACCAGTGAAATCGAGGGTTCACCTTTCTCTTGGATGGCTAGATGCACGTGCATGGTAACAGTGGACTACTCTTTTGAGTAGATCTTATTATTTGTGTTCTTCCCATGTTTCGGGGACGAAACATGCTTAGGGGGATGGAATGTTATATACCTAGGGGGGATAATATGGGGTACCAAGGGAGGTAACCAAGGTAATAATGTAATAATGGGATGGGCCATAGTAATAAATAAGGTGGTTAACCCATATCATGTAAGGGACCACAAGTAGTTAGTAATAATGTAATGGGCCCATGGTATTAGTGGATGGTATGAGGGAACCATGGTAATGATCCAAGGTATTGCATGTATGAGGCCTATATAGAGGCTAGAGACTCCACATGGAGGGATGTCAAGGAATAGTGTCAATGCTTATTGTATGAACAGGCATATGGCTTGTGGAGTGTTCTCCTTCCTTAAGGAGTGAATGTATGGTGTTGCCCTACCTTAAGGGTTTGATCAATAAAGAATCATTTCATATTATTTCTGGGTTTATTTTCATTGTCGTATATGTTCATATCAGATTTATAATATTTCTGGGTTAGATTTATAACAAGTGGTATCAGAGCTACAACAAGTGGTATCAGAGCTATAACAAGTGGTATCAGAGCTATAACACAAGCCTTCTCCTCTACCCTCCAAGCTCCTATTTCCTTGTGCAGTTTCTCATAGGTGATCCTCCTATTACCAAGTGGAAGACTAATCACTCACACTTATCCTACACCCTGTCAGAACTGCGCAATCCTCAAGGAACCTTACCTTAACTACATGGATGAGTTTCCTTTATAGGAAAACAAATACAACTGATAGTAACTTGTCCTTAACATTTAGCTCAACTAGGTCTTTCTCAGAATAGACATGCATGAGTTTCTAATGAGAGAATCTTCAATTATCTAGAGTACACTTGTTGAGTGCATGCATGCATCAACCGATTGATAACTCACAATTAGTTCCTCAAACAGTTTGGAACTAATTTAATTGGACTTAACTCAGTCAACTAATTTAACTAATTACAACATAATATTTATGGGTTCGATCTACAACAATTGGTATCAGAGCTATAACAAGTGGTATCAGAGCTATAACACAAGCCTTCTCCTCTACCCTCCAAGCTCCTATTTCCTTGTGCAGTTTCTCCTAGGTGATCCTCCTGTTACCAAGTGGAAGACTAATCACTCACACTTATCCTACACCCTGTCAGAACTGCACAATCCTCAAGGAACCTTACCTTGACTACATGGATGAGTTTCCTTTATAGGAAAACAGATACAACTGATAGTAACTTGTCCTTGACATTTAGCTCAACTAGGTCTTTCTCACAATAGACATGCATGAGTTTCTAATGAGAGAATCTTCAATTATCTAGAGTACACTTGTTGAGTGCATGCATGCATCAACTGACTGATAACTCACAATTAGTTTCTCAAACAGTTTGGAACTAATTTAACTGGACTTAACTCAGTCAACTGAGTTAACTAATTACAACTCAAATATAATTCAACCTTATCTCCTTAATTAAGGGATAATATCCTTAATTTAAGGGATAACTCTTGCATGACTGCAGAAAGACTTCTAACTTGAATTTCTCCAACTAATTAATTCAAATTGAATTAATCAATTATTTCCAAGTAGGTAGTGAGACTAAATTCAAATTTAATTCACAAATTTAATTCAAGGACAAATTAAAATTGGAATTCATGGATTCTATTTTTATCATTTCTTGTTGCTATTTTCAACCATGAGTAGTGACATGCTATGAGTGGTGATTCCTACATTTAAAGCTTTGCTTTTGTATATTAAATCAATCTTTTACCTAATAGAAGACATCAAGTAAGGTTGTGATTTTGATTTGAAATAAGGTAGTCTTTTTTATGATGCATTCACTCATATATATAGTGGGAGTAGTTGTCACTAGAAAAGAGAACTACCATGAGTAGTGCACAAAGATAAAATACACCTTGATTTTCAATGAGTTGTGGAAAGGAGTTTGCAAAGGAGAAGACAATGCACCGGAAGAGCCCACTTCAAATAAGGAGCTTGTCATTTAGGAAAACAAGAACAGAAAGGCTTGTGCCTTGATTACAACATCAGTAAATGAAGAGGTGACTCATCATATTTCTCCATTTTCAAATGCCTTTGAAGCCTTAAAGAAGTTGAAGGTATTGTATGACTCACACTTTGAAGTTGAAGTTGTTCAATCCTGAGTTGAAAAATGATGACCCTCTTGCCTTAGCATCAGAAGTAATATCCATTATGCATGACATAAAATCCACTGGTGTTGAAATAGATATTCCTCTCATAGCTTATTTCAAGGTTTTATATCCCACCTATTCACATTATCTTGAGTCAGTGCAAGCAAGTAGAAAACTTAAGGAGATTACCTTTTAACTGCCTTAAGAAGAAGTTTGTTGAAAGAGAGAATGATTTTGGGAAGAATTCAACTCCTCAATATTCTAAATAAGTTGTGTGCCTTGCACAAAAAGATAAGAATCATGCACAAGATTCTTCTATAAGAAGAGGTGGTCGAAGAGGAAGAGGAAGGAAGAATTTCGAGGCAGGGGGGGTAGGAATTTCCAAGGAGAAAGGTATGATCTTCATTGTATACAATGAAATAGAAATGGACATGATGCTTCCACATGTAAGTTGCCTTGGGACAGAATCAAGCAGGAAATAAATGAAGAAAAAAGTAAAATTCCTAGTAAAGGGAAAGGAAAAGCACCCGAATCCGCTCATTACGTTTTGGCACATTGCAACATTGGAGTAACTGAAGACTTATTCAAAGCTTCACTTGCTTCATGGAAAGATGTTTGGTTTCCTGATTCAGAAGCAACTTGCCACATGACTTTCAAAAGAGATTTCTTTGAATAATTCACTAACAATGTTGACGGAGAAGTATACTTTGTAGAAAATTCAAAACTCAATCCATGAAGGCTTGGCACCATCACGCTCAAATTACCTAGACTTCCAAACTTTCTTCTACATGATGTTCTATACCCCCCAGATTTGAGGATAAACTTGTTGTATTTGGTCCACATCTACCAGTAAGGACACTCCAATCACATATTTGTTGGCAAGGTTTGTTGGTACCATTTCATTGCCATCCTTTTCTTCTAGAAATCCATCATTTGCCTATCTTTTTCTCCCATAAACCCCTCATAGTCCATTGAAATTAATTAATCAAAGCATTATAGTTCTTAATTTACATTAAATTTAATTTGTGAATTTTTATGTTAAAAATTAGGAATTTCAACAAAAATTACAAGATGTCATGACTTCCTGTAAATGGTTTATGATGTGACACGTGGCATGGCAGGAAAATCAAAACAAAGGATAACAACATGATCTGGAATGTACATACATGGTGAAAGATCTATTCAACAGCAAATCTAAAGCTCGTCGATACATGGTCAATGCTGGTCAAACCCAACCTTTTTGGTCACAAAGGCAGCAAAAAGCCAGAGTTTCCCAAACTGATTTCGTTTTGCTTTTGGAAATCAGTTAAGATTAGAAAAGATAAAAATCACTCTTTTTGTAAAAGCAGAAACATCTACATAATGTATGTACATTCGATTATAGAGGGAAAGTTAGTGAATATAGGATAGGAGACAAGCATATAAAAGACTGTGTATTGTATTGTCCAGAACGGTTGTTATTCTTGTGTGTTGTTTCCAGAACATTGCTCTTGCATGTGATTCGAATTTCAGAACTTAATTACAGTTATCGTTTTACCCCTTACAGTGCTTATGCGTTAACATTCTCATCGCTTGAAGTTTCATAAGTGTGCCATTGAAGCGTGGACGGGCCCTACGTGGAGATTGGTATACTTTTATTTTCATTTCCATAGTGTTTTCGAATCTAAATAGTGTGAATAGCGTTTAATGTTATTTTCTTGCCTGTGAGTTTATTGATTTGATTAGAAGTTCTTGCAAATAATATTCATGGTGATAGCTTGAGAATTTGATTGCTAGATCATTGAGCAATATCTTGTAAAAGATTTGATCGATCATTAGATTTCGAAGTATCTTTGTTTACTCTGTTTCATGCATTTAAAATTTCAGTGTGCTTGGAGAGCTTTTTATTTTCATGAATGCTTAGTGTGTTAGTTAGAAGAAGCTTTTGTGGATGATATCCTTGTAAGAGGGTTGAAAACTCAATTTAGCAACACGCTGTTTCTTTAGAACAGTTAGATAAATTAGATGATCTGAGTGTTAAGGTGTGAGAGGAAACATATTTCAATCTCCTGTAAAGGAGTGTTGTAGCCTGTCATAGTAGACACTTAGGTAGGTAGATGAGATCCTTTTATGTCTATAGACTTTATACACGTGCCTCTAAGTTTACCTACCTTGGTTGATATTAAATCTAGTCTAATCTAGCACCCTAGATTGGCCACTACATTTTGGCGCCGTTGTCGGGGAGACGCAGTTAGAGGATTTCGAAAAAAAATAAAATAAACAAAAACAAACAAAAACACAACATAGATTTGATTTTAATTATCATTTTAGAAGTCATGTTTGCTTATGCCTAGATCTAGAGATAATAAAGGTAGATTCATAAAAACTCCCCATCCAAAAACTAACCTACTACCAGGAGCAGACCCTTTAGGAAAAATTGAACACACAACACCAGCTGAGGAAGTTACCATACAAAAATTAGAGGATAAACACAAATCAAGCCAAAGACTTACACTTATTGAGAGACAAATCCTATTGGCACACGAATCACAGAAGAAACATCTCCCTGAATCCTCTACAAAAAGAGAAAGTAGAAAAATAACTCAACAATCTCTAGAACAACTCTTGGAATAAGTGACACTGAACAATCAATTAAATCACCAAAGGAATCTATAAAAATGGCCAAGGAAGAAGGAGGATCAGAAAGAAGACCCACTCCTGAACAACAACAAGATCAAAGAGAGGAGGAAGAGTCAACCTTTAAATTTCCTATTCACGAACCAGAAGACAATCATGATGAGGAAATAAAAATGAAAAACATACCTCCTTCTGTGTTACCAAACTTTTATGGCATGGCTTTAGAAGATCCAGATTCATTCTTGTTTGAGTTTGACATTGTATGTCGAACATATGGTTACACAAATGATGCCCATAGGCTTAGACTCTTCCCAGCAACATTAAAACCATTAGCACTAAGATGGTTCATGGGACTTGGTGAGCATGCAATGACTGATTGGGATGGTATGAGAAGAATATTCCTAAAGAAATACCAACCTTATTGTAGATTGAAATATTCTAAAGATGATATCTTTAGGATGAATCAACAAGAGGATGAAAATCTAGAGGAGTACTTGGAACGATTTGCTTACAATTTACAAAAATCAAAACATCAATCCATGACTCTTGATCTCATTCGAACAATATTTTTGAAGGGCATTCGAGAGGAATACTTAGATTATCTTAATTTGATGGGCAAAGGTGATATTTCCACCTTACCTTTCAAAGAAATTGCTTATTTATGTGAAAAGTATTCTAGGAGAAAATCCAAAATTGGAAAAAAACCATATCATCCAAAGCCACAAAATCTGCTTTAGCAAGTGTCACAAGAGCTGAAATAGGAAATTTGTAAGAGAAATTCAAAACAGATCTATTCAGTACCTTAGGAACTCAAATTGACACTCTCAAAGCTAAGAAAAGACAAGAAGAGGAAGATCAAATGATGGTTGTCTTTTGTCCAAAATGCCGGAAGAAACATGCCTTAAAAGACTGCCCATTAGAAAACATTCAAGTTTGTGCCTTTTGTACTGAAAATCATGATATATTTCATTGCTCTAAAGTCAAGATTTTGCAGAATTGTAATGTGGCAGCTAACACAGATATGGAGAATGTGTATTTCATGGGCGCAAAGAGACCATGGCTGCCAAGACCTCCACCTCAAGGTATGTTCCCAAACCAGAATTTGCAATTTCCTAGACATGATCAGATGTATGCTCAAAATTCGTGGAATGTACCTATGCCATGGCAGAACCAAAATTACCCACAACAACAATGGAGACCATCTCAGAAATACTCTCAACAATATCAACCATGTCCTCAACCATACCAACCATATTCGCAACCATATCAACAATATCATCAGCCATATTCGCCATATCCTCAACCATATCAGCAATATCCTCAGCAGCAAGTTGTTTACCCACATCAACCCAAACCCACTCAACAAGCATTGCCTCCCTTCGAGTTCTATTTCTTCAGAACCTCCATTGTTGTAGAAGATATGTTAATAAATGCCATTAGAAGTGGAAAATATAATGGATACTCTCCTGTTGGTTGGTTGCAAAGGAGGTTGCCCAAGTAGAGAAGAGGAGGTATGTCAAGAGTATTGTTTGCAATGATAGAAGCTCTAGGAGCCAATGCCACCTATGAGGCGAAACCAGACAATTAAACTATGAACAATTATTCAAAAATCTGACACCTGAAATGCCCTAGTACCTAACAGTTGATGAGGTACCATCACATTCAGAGCCCGGTCTGAGCGATTTAATCCATAAAAGGGCAATCTCGCTCCTGTAGTGGCCTTCAATGCAGTTATCAATAAATGAAATCTCGCTCTCAAAAAAAAAATTATCTTCTATTTTATTACCCAACCCAACTATTGTCAAGCGTATCGATGGTTCCCCATTGAAAAGTAACTGCGAACTTTATGTGGGGCAAAAAAAGAAAAACCACCAGTGTGGAGCACGCAATGTTAATAAAACCCAGGTCAACAATGTACACGGTCTCTATTAGTGGCACGTCCTCCTTTCCATGAGAAGGGAAACCCTTCCAACAAGAGTTCCCCATTGAAAATGATCTATGAGCTTTATGTGGGGCAAAAAAATGAAAACCAGTAGCGTGGATCACACAATCTCAATAAAATCTAGGTCAATAGCATGCACAGTCTCTATTAGCCGCACGTTTTCCTTTCCATGAGAAGGGAAAGCCTTCCACCAATATTTGAAATTTTTACAGGGGCAGAGGAGAGGATTTTGGCTCAGGAATCAGTTGCGGCAAGGAAATCGCAACTACACAGAGGCTTAATTAAAACACAAAACTCATGGTAGAAAAACAAAGTAAAATAAAAATGGTTGCGGTATATCTACTTTTGAAAGTTTAAAACCACATCGCAACATAAAATACTTTTGATTATATTTCAAAGCATAGGAAAATACATTCACATGATAAATTGGAGGCTACTGCTCCAAGTAAAACAAGAAAGTTCTTACTGTGATTTACGCTTCACCAAGGTTGCAGAGTAACACACAATAAAACACAGTAACTGTTGTTTTCATGCGCCCACCAAAATTTTCTCCATGGTTTTCTCTTCACCTCTCAACTTTCACCGTCCCTCTCGCTCAACATTTCAAATGACTTTTACATTCATATTTATAGAAAACATACGTTTGACTCATTAATTCATGACAATGAACATTAATACACAACATGGGCGATTTTACATAATAAATGGTTTTCTGAAATTGTAGGTGTTGTGGAGTGTGGGTAGTTGTGGATTAAATGTTTGCCCACACCTATTTACCAAAATTCATTAAATACCTTAAACTCTGTTGTGTTGCGAAATGGTCATCGTTATACTTTTTCTCAAACTTTAGTCCTTCCGCCTACAAACAAAATCGCAACCTTAAAAAATACTTCTGACAAGAATGGTTATTGTCAGAGTGTTTAACATGGTGGTTGGGATTAATTTTCCAACACTCCCCCTTAATCACAACTGTCACCATTGAAAATTCCCAAATAGTCTCTGAGATAAAAAAAAAAAAAAAAACTTTCACATGCCAATGGCTTTGTGAAAATATCAACAAATTGTTCCTATGACGTGCAATGTTGCAACACAATTTTATCATTGTTAATTAACTCTCTAATAAAATGATATTTGGCATCAATATGCTTGGTTATCTTGTGAAAGATAGAATTCTTTGACAATGTAATTTCTGAGGTGTTGTCGCAGAAAATATTTTTTGTTCCCTCTTCGTCATGGCGAAGATCCCTCAACATCCTGCTCATCCAAACTGCCTGAAATGCTATTGTTGTTGCGGCGACATATTCAGCTTTTGTTGTTGACAGTGACACTATTGGTTGCTTCTTGGAGGCCTATGAAATGGCTCTCAAACCCAAATGAAAAACATATCCTAACGTGCTTTTTCTGTCATTGACACTTCTTGCCTAATCACTGTCAGTGTAACCAACCAACCTGAAATCATCTGTTACGGAATACAAAATACCGTAATGTTTTTTCCCATTGACATACCTTAGAATCCTTTTCATTGTTTACCAATGTGTTTCCTTGGGTGTCTCCATGGACCTGGACACCAAGCTCACTGCATACGTTATATCTAGCCTAGTGGTGGTCAAATACATCAAACTGCCTATCATACTTTTGTATAATGTTGGATTGACATTGTTGTTGCAATCTTCTTTGCTCAACTTCAACCCCATGACAGTTGGAGTTGATGTGACCTTGTTGTTCTGAATATTAAACCTCTCCAAAATGTTTGCTACATACTTTTCTTGAGAAATAAAAATTCCATTTTTTGTTTGCTTCACTTCTATGCCCAAAAAATACCTTAACAACCCCAAGTCAGTGATTTCAAATTCACTCTTCATGACTTCTTTGAAATCATAGATGAGGAGATTAACAATGCCTATAAAGGAAAAATCATCTACATATAAGACAACAATGAGAAGTTTACCATCACTCTTTTTTATGTAGAGGGTAAGCTCTCTGTCGCATTTTTCAAAACCATTGTCCAACAGGTAGGCATCTATCCTGTTGTACCATGCACGCGATGCTTGCTTCAGCTCATAAAGAGCTTTCCTCAACTGATACACTTTGTCTTCTTGGCGTTTTACTCATAACCAGAATTTTGCACAACATACACTTCCTCTTTAAGCACTCCATTCAAGAACGTTGATTTTACATCCATTTGATACACTTTCCATTTATGTTGCGCATCAATCGCCACTACTGTACACACTGTCTCCATCCTCACAACTGGCACAAACGCCTCTACATAATCTCTTCCATGTCGTTGCTCGTATCCTTTGACAACTAGCCTTACTTTGTGTCTTTAAATCTTACCATTGACATTGCTCTTGGTCTTATAGACCCACTTCACTCCAATGACATCTTTTCCTTGCGGAATTTTCACTAACTCCCATGTGTCATTATTTTATATTGCTTCTATTTCTTCCTCCATTATTGCAACCCATTTTTCTTCTTTGACTGCATCCTCAAAATGGATTGCGTCATCTACATGACAAAATAATGTAAATAAGGAATTTAGACCAGCCGATCTAGAATCTATCCAAGACAAAGAATTAAAGGTAGTACAGACTCATGTGCATGGATGTGCCTATGTTACTTTATGCAACAGATCGATAAGATTGCAAAATACATAGACACTGAAGCAGTTAGAGAAAACATAACAGGCAAACATGTAAACGCAACATTTTTAATAAGGAGTTCACCCAATGCTCCTAGGCTACGTCTCCTGGTCCAGCCTTCAGTGGTGGCCTCTCTATTATGTTTTCAAAGCAAATTTTTACAATAGTGAGCTCAATTTGAGTCTCACTCAACAGATATAAATTAGTAGGATTGGACTTGGATCCCCCAAGTCTCTGGAGTACACAGAATCTCCTTGAAACTCAACCTCTATTGATCATAGTAGTATGAGCCCCATCTGAGACTCATACATGACATGCATGTACAGAGGAGTTCGCTTGAACCTCTTAAGCCTTCTCTAGAGTACACAGACTCTCTGACTCTCTCTGGCTCTGTCTGGCTCGATTTTGCCTTCAGGTCAACTCGAATTCCTATCTCTGTTCTCTGCTCTTAGCTTTCTTAAATCGCTTTTCTCGTTGCTTGCTTTATTTCTGTCAGTTCGTAGCTTTAAAGCCAATCTGCTTCCTGACTGTTCATTTTTGCTTCCCAGTATTCTAGTTCTTCTGCCTCTGTCCATTTGAATTCCTCTTTTTTGCGTCATCATCACTGTGTAACGCTTCACAGGGAGGTGGCCACCTATTTCATAACGAACTGAGTGTCAGTTCTCTTGGAAATGTTTGAACTGCCATTATTTCTGGTTAACTCCCGGATTGCCCGTGAATATGATTCCTTTGCTAACTCATCGTTCATGCCGGACTTCAAACCTTTATACAACTTGGCCTATTTACCCCGTTGAATCTGGGCATCCATCAAATCGTATGTCCGCCATCGATCTGGAGCCTTTAGATCCTACGGTCTTCGTCCATATCTGGCAGGTAAATTACATGACGTTTACCCGTCCGATGTGAGTGGTTTTCTCTCTCTTCCACCGGACATGTGGCACCCATTGTGTGGCATCGGGCGGGACTCGGTTGAAACCGCTTACCGCTTGAAGCCCTTCCGATATCCTATCGGTTTTCGTGTGGGACCTGCCTCTGACGAAATCAGTGAATTCCATATGGTTTTTTACTTTCCAGGTCTGGGTCACTCAGGGCTTTTTCTTCTCTAAGGGGTTTGCTCGGTGATATGCAATTAGCGATTTGTCGCTAATCGCATATCAGAAACCTCCCCCATTTCTAAAAAAGGCTTCCTGTTTTGCTCTTTCGTGGCAGCGGGTGTTACCATGGGCCAACAGTGGGCGCCCTTGACCAAGGGTCCTCATTGCTCGGTGCTGCTCACAAATTACAATTGTTCGAGGGTATTTCTGATAAGCTAGACCTTTGTAAGACTTTGAAACTTTGGCATGAATTTTATAGAGTTATGAAAACTCAGAGAGTTCTTTAGGATCCAATTCAGATCACGGCCTTGCCACTGAAAAATATTTTGGACCCCCAAAAGTTGGTTTTTAAGCATCAATCAAGTGAGGGTACAGATTCCTCGCTTGCCCAATTTCTATCCATTTCGCATTGCTTGGTTTTGAACCTTTGAGTCCAATCCTCAGGTACTCAACATCCCCCCTATGTGTAGTTCTCACCTTCCTGTCCATAACTGTATCTTCCTGTAATTCATTGAGATATTCAGGTAACAGATCATCAATAGAAGGCAAATGACTTTGCTCTTTGGGATCTTCAATCAATGAAGGTTCAAATAGTCTCAAGATGTCTGCATTAACAACTGAGTAGATGTGCATGTAAGCTGGTAAATCAAGGTGAAAAGCATTCTCACCAATTTTCTCAAGTATCTTGAAAGGTCCATATCTTATTGGCTTCAACTTCTTACCTTCACCTTGCATTTTGTCTTTGCTAATATATAGCCAGACTTGATCACCAACTTGGAAACTATGCTCAATCTGATGCTTATCATGCCTTGTCTTGTACTTGGCTTGGCTCTTTT
>APFE031095299.1:0-11195 GCA_000404065.3 Pinus taeda | reverse complement strand
TTCACACTAATGTAATAAAAATAAAAATTGTGTTATTATTATTATTACTATTTTTTTTGTTAAATAGTTTAGGTAAATTTGGTTTTTTCAAGTTAACAACCATTTTTCCTCTTTCCAACTGAATAACTTCACACTAATATAATAAAAATAAAAATTCTATGTTATTATTAGTATCAATTTTTTTGGATAGTTATTATTATTTTAAAGTAAACTTGAGTTTGTCAAGTTACTGATAGTTTTTAAGCTCCAAGTTTATGACAGCCCATGGTATGGAACCATGGTATTCAAATGGAATATAACTTATTTAATGGGGGAATTAAACTAGTCTAGATCCATTTTAACCTATCCCTTTCCCATTTCACTCTAAAAAAGATTTATTTTCACGAAATATAATCCATCTTGAAAGTTGGTTAAGTTGAAATTAAAATGAATCTAAACTAATTCTTTATTAACATATATTCACATAAAAATATATATAAAAAAATAATATAATTGCATAATTTAGAATTACAAATTAACATTAACCATAATTATTTATTTATATCTAAAGCAAGTAACAATCGAACAAACAAGAGTCCACCTGGGGCAGATGTTCACTCAGTTCTTTTTTTTTTGCACATTGCCGCACACATTCTCTAGCTTTGTTTATTGTACCACATAACTTAACTTCTTAATGCTAAAATATTATTAAAAAAGAAAACACTTTAAATTATATCATTTATTTAAAATAAATAAATATGTTTGATACCAATTTGAATGGCAATTATATGAAAATATACAACAACAAAATTAAAAGTTTAATACTTCTAGTCTGATCTATTAACTTCTAATAAAATCACCTATCTTAAAGCATTTTATTTTTTTATTTATATTCGTGTGTAATTTGACAAAATCAAAATATAACACAACAAAATAAGACATACAACACTTTCTAACCACTTTCAAATTTCAACTTTTAATAAACCAATCTAAATAAATTCAAAATTAAATAAATATAAGCTAATTTAATTAATCTTAACTCTATTTAAATATAATCTTACTATATAGTCTTAACTCTCATACATCATAAGTTAATTAAATATTAAATTTAAATAAAATTATATTTTTTAAATATTTACCATTATTTATAACCTACAAACCCAGCACTATAATCATACAAATAAAATGCAATAGAAAATGCACAAATATTCATTTAAAATTAAGATGCAAATAGAATATGCACACTCGGTAATATAAACAATATTTATTATATTAAACTAAAATAATTGTAATGCGACAAATTTATCTATAAATTATTTGGTTGAAATTTTAACATATTATATACAAAATATATTATTAATTTTCTTTAATTGACAGTATGTTACATAAAAATATTGAAGTTAGTTTGATCTTTATCATGTTCAGAGGTACCCTTTCAACTAATAACTCATCTTAATATAATTAAAAAATAAAAATTATTTATATTGTTATTAATTTTTTGGATAGTTATTATATATTATTTTTTGTTAAGAAGTTAAGGTTAAACTTGATTTGTCTAGGTACTGATGCGTTTTTTCTTTTGTTAAGCTTGAATAACTTCACACTAATATAACAAAAATAAATTATTTATGTTGTTATTATTATTGTTTTTTTAATAGTTATTATTATTATTATTTTTTGTTAGATAGTTAAGCTAAACTTGACTTTGTCAAGTCACCGATGGTTTTTAATATTGAACCATGAGATTCATATGGAATATAACTTATTTAATGGGGGGATTAAACCAGCCTAGATCCATTTTTCGGATATGTAGAGCATTGAGATGATCAAATCTCTTTCCCTTTTCACACTAAAAAAAATATTTTCAAGAAATATAATCCCTCTTGAACCTTAGTTAATTTCGAATTAAAATGAATCTAAATCAATTCTTTATTCACATATATTCACACAAAAATATAAAAAAATAAATAATATTATTACATAATTTAACATTACAAATTAACATGATGCATAATTATTTATTTATATTTAAACAGTAAAAATCAGAAAACAAAAGTCAGTAGTCTTGTTTTTTTGCACATTGCCACCACCTAGCTTTTGTTTATTGTGCCATAATGATTAAAATTTCTTTAAAAATCTAAAAATTATTTATTAAAAAAAACACTTAATATAATATTCAATTTAATAAAATAAATTTAAAATATATTTGATACAAAAATTGAAATGCAACATTATACAAAAATTACAACAATAAAGATATAAAAGTTATCACACAAAACAATATTGTACTAAAATTATAACAAAAAGATATAAAAGTTACTACACAAAACAATATTGTACTAGTCTAGATCTATCTTAACTCCTAATAGGATCAAAAAAGTATTTTAATTTTTTTATTTGTATTTTTGTGTAATTTGACAAAGTCAAAACATAACACAACAACATAGGACATTCAGAGTTAAATAGATCTGAGCTAATTAATTATTAATAGTTTGATAATTACAATTGTAATTCTATCGTATTTTTATTGTTATGCAATTTAACCTAGTCAAAATTTTAATTAATAATTTTATTTAGTTAATTACTTTTTAAATTTATTTATTGTTATGGTTAAAATATTTGCATAACATAACCCTACAACATCGCTTCAAACTTCTCAACACAATAAATTAGTGTATTATCAAATTAAATAATGTAAATATAGAAGTGAAATCCAAACAATAGATAGAATCAAACATTTATATTGGAAGACTAAAATATATTTTATTTGAAATCCAATATCTTTTTTGAATATTTGTGGAAAAACTTGTGAACAGTTTTTTGAAACCAACATTTCGAACTAACCTACTGAGTCCACCATTAAAGCAATGTGATCTGCGTTTTGAAAAAAGAGAGCATGAAAGCATGGAGCAATTAATAATTAATAGAGAGAAATATTTAATGTGGCCCTTTAAAATGATAACCTTTATTATTATTGTATTTATTTGTTTTATTAATTAATTAATTTTATTTTTTTATCTTAAAATTTGAATTTTTTTTAGGTTATTAGTGTTTTGAATTTATGATGATATTGTAAAATATACAAGAAAATTAATAAATTAAACTCCTATGATGCCGTGATTGATTATATATTAATTTCTGATTAATTATATCTAATTGCATCATAAATAGGTATATTTAATTTAAATTCATAAAATAAAATAATTAATTTAAATAATATTATCACAATATATATTTATTTTAATAATAATAATTAATAATCCCCAATCTAATTTCAACTTTTATAAATAATACTCATATATAATTAAATAATGTATATAAACAAATATTACCAGGGAAAGATATATAAAAGTATATGAAAGATGAAAAAATAACCCTAGCACATTTGCATTATAATATCATCTAACCAATCGAATATGAAATTGGTTGGTCTGTGCCACCTCCACCTAGCACATTTACATTTATCGCTAAAGGCAAACCTTTGCACTCCCATGCTAATTTCCTTGCAACGCCTTCTATTTCCTGTGGAACGTTTCCATTCCGATATGCTCGGCTACAAAACATTTGCCAAGCCTCTTCTTCCCACAGCGGTTTGATGGTGGTGATCTTATGCACTCGCATTTGCGCACACACTGATGTACTCCGGGTGGACAGAACAATTTTAGAAGCTGTCTCATTCAATGACACTCCTGGGCTTTGAAGCTGCAGACTCTCCCACATATCCTCAAGAATAAGGAGAATTTTTTTATCCTTTAAATATGAGGACAACGCATATTTTCGCGCTTCAAAATCGCATTCATCTTGTAATGTTATGTTTAATCCACCAGCAATGCGATTTTGGAGATTTAAGAAGCTATGATTAAATGATTGGCGTACCTTGTCGCTGTTGTTGATGGACTGAAGCAGCGACGTCTTACCGACTCTTCCCATGTCACACACACCAATAACTCGAATGCCCATTATTCAATTAACAACTTCTCAAGCTCTGACTGTGCAGCTCCTATTCCATTTCCAAAAAAAAATTGGAGTCTGGATCGGTGTCTGGGTGGACGGATTAGGCTCACCGTACACTCCGTTTGGAGGAAAATCGGTCTCCTTCTCTGAGTGGAGTTGAGCAACTGTCACTTTCCAACCTCTAATCCGTTTGCTGACCTCTAACCCGTTTGCTGATTGTGCAGCGGGAGCAGCAGTTAGGGCAGCAACTGAGACAATTTTTTTTGGCCATATTCATATTAGACTTTTTGAAAGTTGTTTGGAAAGTTATGGAAATTTTGGCTATATTTTAAAAAAATTTGTTGATGGTGCTGAATCTATTTCCGCATCAAAAACATAATTCAAACACTACCTTTACAAAAAAATTGAAATTATTTTACCAAAATTCTCACATTTATTATCGTCCCGGCAATTCATCAGCCTCAGTAAACGACTCCATTTCTTTGTTGTTGATAGAGTGAACTTTTGAGGGTCTGTCTGGCCTTGTCCAGCCAAGCATTCACGATTATTTGAGGTCGTCTTTGTTCTTGAGCGAGCTTCTCGTTTCTACCACGTATTACATTGTCCAGACGTTGAGCTTGATCTTTCATTTCTGTGACGGCTCGAGGCAAAGAAATGATGCTTTTGGCAACTTCAGCAACTTTGTTCCAAATGCCACTCAAAACATTGCTCGACACGTTGGCTGCAAATCCAGTAGCAGTACTAACGCCAGCCATTGGCTTCACGAGATATACAGAGCGTGAATCCCAAATTAAGATTGCTCTTCCCACCGCTAAATATAAGATTTCTCTTCGCTCAAATTGGGCCAAGGCGATGCAGAGGGTGTGTGGGGATTTATTTTGTGGTTCTGGTTCACCTGGTTTTCACTGTGTCGTTGAGAGAAATTGGCTCTCAAACAGGTGGAAAGTAACTTGATTTGACAACCCTGCCGTCTGCCGTCTGTATCAGGATCTGTGAAGCAACTCGGCTCGGCTTTTAAGCAGGCAGCAGTAGCGGGACCCATGCTTTAAAATTGACCCCGGTTTACCTGTTTTTTGCTTTTTTAGCAGTAAGATACGGTTTATTGCAAAATAAACACGTTATTATTAACTTGATAATATTTTATAAAATAGTCAAAATTACAGGCATATAAATTTTTTTTGAAAGTTTCACTTTATAAAAAGAACTGATTATTTATGAATATTGTATTTGCATTTTAGGGCTTGGAGTATGCTCTAAAATTGTTTAGGTTTAGTTAAGGCTTTATTTTCGTGAGATTTAAGGAAATAGGTTAACGGTCTAAGGTCTAGAGGCATAGTGAAACCCTGCTCTTTTAGGGACTATTAACAGGTGGCGTGGTCTTCCTTGATAATAGTGATGACCTAGGGTGCATTGGAGGTTAGCAGTGAGAGATAGTTGTCCTTCTTATTGATTTGACAACTAAATTATGGTAAATTTCTCATATATGAAAAAAAATTGCATTTACATTTTTTTAATTCAATCAATGTCAAATCAAAAAATAAGTATGGTATACTACGGTCTTCTGGTCAACTGAGTATGGTATACCACTGTCTTCTGGTAAACTGGAGCCTGGAATGCTAAAAACGAAGGCAAAGAAATTAGGGGAGGGATGCCATTACCTATGCGCCCTCCCCTCCCCCTGGCGGACAAGCACGTGGACGGCACGTGGCGGTGTACGACACGCGTTTAGCTTGGAGAGCCACCTGTTCTGCAACATGTCAAGCATTAAAACTTCAACTGCCAACCTCCCGCCCGCTCGTTTCCGCCTTTACGCCGCAATGTGTGGTTTGCCTGTGGGTTTTCTGTTCAGGTTCGGTGTTTGTTCAAAGCCCTCCGCAGACGATGGCGCGGGAGGGCTCCATTACCTGCGCATGATGTTCGCCATGGTTGAGCTCATGTCCACCATTGCTTGCTTGCACGAATCCATGGTTGAACAAGGTTTCTATTGTTTTTGTGGTTTTTCGCCTGCAATTGTTGTTCAGTCTGGACCGCTGGTGGTTTAGGGTTTCCTGGGTGGTTGTTTAATTCGCGTTATTTGCTGTTTGGGGAGGAGCCAGTACCAATTTTAGCCAGTTCGAGGTCAAAGGTGGCATTTATAGGTAATTGCAGGCTTTGGTGGTATTTGTGAGGTTTTTTGGGTTTTTTTTTTCTCCATTTGCTCATTTGCTAATTTTTCCCACTTGTTGCAGGTGTGGCAAGTCCGGCGAGCGCTGGAGAAGGTCCGTCGAATGTGTGGCGAGCTCAGGACTTATGGCTTCGACGAGTTCTAGACTTATGGCTTCTATCTGGTAGGATTTTAATCCTACCAACCATTTTCTGAAGTGTTTTTCAACACCTCACCGTGTGTTTCTCAACACCTCACCTGGTTTATTGGAATTTTTGTTAAATTTGGAGACAGGTTTTGGGTTTTGTCAATTAAGCCATGGGATGTTGTTGGGTTTTGTCAATTAAGCGAGGTTTTTTGTCAAAATCACCTGGATTTTTTCCTTCACTTTACTTCTTTTCTGGCAAACATAAACTTGCATTGTTGCTGCCTTTTGTCAATAATCCCCGCAAGTATCTTAGTGGTTTGCATAATGATATAGTACATGACTTGGTAGTAGATTTTGAACTTCAATCAATACCGACTTGTGCCACCTTGTTCGATGAACAAAAGAGGGCTTCATAATTAGCTGTGAAAAACTTGGCCTAAGGATGCCAGTGTGGTAGTTTAATGCTTTCTTGCTTTGCTCATTTAGAAAATGTAATCAATGGAAAGAAACTCTTGTAATGAAAGTTCTTGTTTTGGTCTTGCATGTCTAGTGCATTTTACAGGATCTTATTAGTGAGATACCTCACCTAGTTCGACCCTATTTTGGATGCATAGATCTTACCCACGTGAACTGCCTATTTTGAATACTCACCCTTTTGGTAGATCCATAGCACCCTTGTAGACAACTGTGCTATGTTGCTAACTGATAGATTACAAATACAACCTATATTGTAGGAATGGTTTTTGACTTTCTTGCCATATTATACGCTGCCTTTCAATATTGGAGCGTGAACAGAGAATGTTTTAATGACATCCTATTCCTCCTTGGATATCCTTTGCATTTATGGGAGTTTTCTTGTGTAACCAAATTCCTCCATGATAGGTTTGCAATAGTAACAACCTTACACTCTTTATCATCATCAAAGAGTTTCCAAAACATGGGATAGGCAAGAGGATGGTAATACTGGATTTGAATAAGCGATTGAATGACATGAAAATCTTAGTCTTCACATCCTTCAATTTAAGTGCTTCGGATTTTGAGTTTAGATGTGCCCAAAGAGATTATTTTATGTTCGAACTCATGTAATTTGACAAATCTGGCCCTATTGACTTATCTTTTATTGTTTCAACAGCCTTTCGAGCTTCTGTACCAATCCATATAATTTATAAGTGCTTGCAGTAGCTTGGGTTAGGTCCCTAAAGACTATCTCCCATGTCTGCCTATGCCATTCAATTTTGTCTATCACATGCATTTTGTTCGTTTCCTTGAAACAATTCTTAGCTCAATTATTTTAGAACTATATATGACTACATATTTGATTATATTAAAATCAGATTTATTGGATTTATTTACTTATTTATGGTTGAGAATTTATTTGCAGCTCTGTGTCTTATTATCTCAGTGTTTCAGGTTTTATTCAGCAAATTTAAAGAATAATTACTTCAAAAATGAAGAAAATGACTTCAAAGAGTCCACTAGTTCCAATTGTGACTCTTTATGATCTTTGTGGAGTACATATGTTGTGTAGGCTTTAAGTTTAGTTTAGTTTTGAGGGTGCATGCATGGTCCGGTTTTCAAATAGCATACATCCTTAGGCTATCCAAGGTGCTTTTATGGGAGTTGTCTATTTCTGGATGAGAGCTTAGTTCTATAGGAGGCACCAGCAGATTTTCCTGATGTGTAGTTATCCATGGAGCTAGGGTGTACTAGGTGTTCTAAGTAGGGTTAGGGTTTGACACAGTGAAACCAAGTTCTTATTGCGCGTGTTTAGAGACATTATTTTACCTTATTCTGTTATCTGAGAAAGGAAATGTAGGGTGCGCCACTGTGTTGGTTAGTGAGTTTTGGTTTTGAGCTATTGTTGTGTATTAACTTCTTTCTGTATTCAATAGAAGATGGATGTGTTTGAGAGTTAAGATATTTTACAGAAGTATGTGCTTGTAGGTAAGCTTACTTAGATCTAGGTTATTCTTTCAAAGTTGAAAAACTGCTTACAGTGGCCTGCATTCTATGATCCTTGTTGACTGCAATGAATAATTAGATCTGAAGCATATTGCTACTGTGCCTTAATAAATACCATAAGACAATAATAATAAGCCCAAGACCATTGCACATTGACCATAAGAGGCTAATAAAGTCATATGTTTTTCTGTTGGTGACTTTCCAAGTATTTTTCTAAGGTCTAGTATATGTTTTCTAATATCTGAAATATGCTTTTTGAGATTTGGTGTACTTGTTTCAGTAAGAAGAAACCAATTTGCTAAGGTTTAATATCCATAAGAAATCACTTATCAGTCTTGGGAGCATCATTTTGAAGCTAATGGTGAAGTATTAAGTGATTTATTTTGTGAAATATTGTTCATCTTTGCAGTGGAAAAAGATGCCCCAAGACATAATATGAATTGACATAACAATTTCAAAAGGGGAATAAGTATCTAAGTTGTCATTGTAGCATCTTTTGTGGACTGATATTATATCTCTTAAATATTTTAGAGGTTGGTGTATTTTTTGAGCCATTGGTTTCAGGTCTAACTATTATGTTTGCATCCATTGGGTGGCAGACTTCATTGGTTTCTTTTTTTGTCTTTCTTATTTGAGCGTTGCATGTTTGCATCTCATCTCATTGCAAAACATTACATTGACATTCTGATTTGTATTTTTCATATAACACAACATGTTCTAGCTACTCTTCGGGAATATTAACTCTTGCATAATATATCGTTCCTATACTTATCATCGTTCCAAAATTGTTGCATTATTAAAGTAGAGAAGGAATCTTATAGAAGTCAGATCTAAAATTAACATAAAGGTGACTTTTGTGCATGGTTTTTAGTTTCTAAATTAGCTACTTTCAGTTGAGGGTTGCTAAAATTTACTTTTCCTTCCACACCATCATCTTGGAGATAGGCTTGTGGATGTGAATGAACTTAGTAAGCATGTCGATTAATGATTTTGAGATTGTGTGGATGTGGATGATTGCTTCAGCTTTCCTCATCATTTGAAAAAATTGATAGATCCCAAGCAGTTCAATAGGTATTTGTCCTCTTTCGGGGCAGAGGTCAAATTATAGTAAGGGACCTAGCAGGATATGAGACATGGAACCTAACTGGATGGTTTCTTCTTGTTGACGATTACTTCCTCATCATCTAAAAGAACTGCTAGATCTGAAGCATTTCAGGCATCGTCCTACTCTCAGGCATCGTCACCCCTAGCTTCCTTTTCAGTTTCCCTTCATGTTTTTGCAATGGACCATGCCACTATACAGATGTATGAAGGATCACATCGGCATATCCTCCCTCTCATTCTCTTAGCTCTAGATGTTGTAAGTAAGCTTACTTAGATCTAGGTTATTCTTTCAAAGTTGAAAAACTGCTTATAGTGGCCTGCTTTCTATGATCCTTGTTGACTACAATGAATAATTAGATCTGAAGCATATTGCTACTGTGACTTAATAAATACCATAAGACAATAATAATAAGCCCAATACCATTGCACATTGACCATAAGAGGCTAATAAAGTCATATGTTTTTCTGTTGGTGACTTTCCAAGTGTTTTTCTAAGGTCTGGTATATGTTTTATGATATCTGAAATATGCTTTTCGAGATGTGGTGTACTTGTTTCAGTAAGAAGAAATCAATTTTCTAAGGTTTAGTATCCATAAGAAATCACTGATCAGTGTTGGGAGCATCATTTTGAAGCTAATGGTGAAGTATTAAGTGATTTATTTTGTGAAATATTGTTCATCTTTGCAGTGGAAAAAGATGCCCCAAGACATAATATGAATTGACAAAACAATTTCAAAAGGGGAATAAGTATCTAAGTTATCATTGTAGCATCTTTTGTGGACTGATATCATCTCTCTTAAATATTTCAGAGGTTGGTGTATTTTTTGAGCCATTGGTTTCAGGTCTAACTATTATGTTTGCATCCATTGGGTGGCAGACTTCATTGGTTTCTCTTTTTGTCTTTCTTATTCGAGCGTTGCATGTTTGCATCTCATCTCATTGCAAAACATTACATTGACATTCTGATTTATATTTTTCATGTAATACAACATGTTCTAGCTACCCTTCGGGAATATTAACTCTTGCATAATATATCGTTCCTATACTTATCATCGTTCCAAAATTGTTGCATTATTAAAGTAGAGAAGGAATCTTATAGAAGTCAGATCTAAAATTAACATAAAGGTGACTTTTGTGCATGGCTTTTAGTTTCTAAATTAGCTACTTTCAGTTGAGGGTTGCTAACATTTAATTTTCCTTCCACACCATCGTCTTGGAGATAGGCTTGTGGATGTGAATGAACTTAGTAAGCATGTCGATTAATGATTTTCAGATTGTGTGGATGTGAATGAACTTAGTAAGCATGTCGATTAATGATTTTGAGATTGTGTGAATGTGGATGATTGCTTCAGCTTTCCTCATCATTTGAAAAAATTGATAGATCCCAAGCAGTTCAGTAGGTATTTGTCCTCTTTAATTTGTCTTTTATCGGGGCAGAGGTCAAATTATAGTAAGAGACCTAACAGGATATGAGACATGGAACCTAACTGGATGGTTTCTTCTTGTTGACGATTACTTCCTCATCATCTAAAAGAACTGCTAGATCCGAAGCATTTCAGGCATCATCCTACTCTCAGGCATCGTCACCCCTAGCTTCCTTTTCAGTTTCCCTTCATGTTGTTGCAATGGACCATGCCACCATACAGGTGTATGAAGGATCACATCGACATATCCTCCCTCTCATTCTCTTAGCTCTAGATGTTGTAGGTAAGCTTACTTAGATCTAGGATATTCTTTCAAAGTTGAAAAACTGCTTACAATGGCCTGCTTTCTATGATCCTTGTTGATTGCAATGAATAATTAGATCTGAAGCATATTGATCCGGATTTAAACAGGAACGCAACAAATTACAGAGATAACCATATACACAAATATGCAGCGGAAATAATACTTCATTTCATTAAT
>APFE031095295.1:0-11116 GCA_000404065.3 Pinus taeda | reverse complement strand
TATATTAAAATTATATTGATCTTTTTCCTTTTAATTTAACTTTAGATAAATATTTATCTCTTCAAATTTTATTAACAATGTATTTAGGTATTTTGAGCTGCAAAAATGAGACTAACATTTTTCTTTAAACTTTATTTGAGGTAAACAAAGAAGCTTTTAAATTGCATTAACAATATACATAAGAATTATGATCTCAAAAGTAAAATAAAAATGAAATTTATTATCAAAATTAATTTTAAAATAGCCAATAATATTTATGATGATTCCAATTTCAAGGGTAAATATTTAAAAAAAAAAAATAAGAAAACTATTTTTTTAAAGCATATTTTCAATTTATCTAATTACAATTTTACTCTATTTATGTCCACGTCAATATTAGAATTAGTTGTATTTGAAATTATACTCTATATTTAAGTAAATCTAAATAAGTAAAATCTACATCAATTTATCTAATTAGAATATTACTCTACTTATGTCCATGTCAATGTTAAAATTAGTTGTAATTGAAATTATACTCTACAAATAAATAAAATCTATAATAAAAATTTAGGCTTTTTTTTTAAACATTCATAACTCTTATTCTATTATATTAATTAAGTAAATTTTAGATATCATTTTTTCTTAATTATTACAGGGAAACTTTACATGCCCTAAATGAGAATCTAACTCTATTAAAATATTTACAATTATATCATCAAATATATAATGTTACCAAATATCTTCTTTGATTATCAAAATTAATATTTTTTAAATATAACTACTTAAACTAAATATATCACAACCAAAAACTTATTTTGTTATTTTATTTGATAAATTTAAAAAGACTCATTAACCTTCATATAATTCATAATAGTACATAATCCAATTCAATGAATGCTTTGCAAATCCCACTATTATAACAACAATAAAGCTCGTCCTACAGCTAATAGTGGGAATTAGGCTTTTTATGGAATGTTTTTTTTTTTTTTTGGTAAATTAAAGAAAATTATTGCTTCAAATGTCTTCAAAACTAAAGTACATTGTCCATCCATGCAGTGATTACTTTTGCTTCTAGACATAACAGGTTTCTCTTTGTCTCAATGGAGACCAAGGAATTCAGCAACCTACTCATTACGTAGAATCTTAAAAAAACAAGCATTTTGGTTATATTCTTACATTACCTAACATAACATCAAAGAAAATATGTAAGCATTTTGGTTATATCGTGACATTACAAAACATAACATAAAAAAAAATGTAATGTCTTGGTTTAGAATTATTCTTAATTTTCTCGAAAAATTGTTTGAAAATTTCTACTATAAATTTCTCTAAGAAATTGCAAAACAAGAACCATCAAATATCGACAAAAATAAAATAGCATTTGCAAACAAACCTAAAAATACCACAATTGCAAATAACATAAGAAATGGAGGATTGAGCAGCTTTATTTATTTACTGGAGAAATTACACACAAAGATCTTGATAGAAATAATTGTGTGATGGCCCCAAAAGATTTGTTGCCATAACAAATCAGGGCTCTGAAATAAAACTTGAAATCAATAAGTTGCACCTATGAATTACTACCTATAAGTTCTACTAGTGTTGTTGTTGGAGGTGAATTGTGATTTATGCCCTCAAATCTGCTCCAAAATTCATTAGGGACTTCTCTCAGCAAAATCTACAAGACCCAGAAAAATCTTAGGCTAATTCCAGATGACCCTGAAATCTCCCAAAAGGTGCAAGTTACCCATAAAATATTATTGTTCTTATTGTTGTTGTTGGAGAAGAATTAGAATTTATTCCCTAGAAACTACTCAAGAAATTATGAAAATTTACCTAGAGCTTCTCATACCAAACCCATAAAAACCAGGATGTGGTTTGGCTTAACTCCAACCCAAAATCGAACCCACAATGTGATGCAAAATACCCACCTAATGAGCAATATGCCCTACAATAAGAATGCACAATTCTTATCGAATATTTCCTTGAAAATTATATCAAATTAGTTATAGGCTTCCCACACCTAAACCAACAAAACCCACAAATCATTTGGGCTAAATCCAGCTGACTTGAAATGCCTAAAATAAAGTGAATTTCTAGTGGCGTGGTTTTGTGCCCAACAAGAGAGGAATTGTTAAGAAATGATAAAAAATACTCCATAAAATGGCTGAGAGATTGTGCACAAATATCCTTCGGTAAATATCTATCACTCCCAATTAAAAACTTCTGACAAATACCAACACCAAACACCAACAAAAACTTTGTTCTCCAACCCCTGTGCAAGTGCTATAAGAGAAAATCTGGCCCAACCAAAAGATACAGGAACATATATAAAAAAATGGTGCCAAACTCCTCCTCTAACTAATAAAAAATCTCCTGCAATTACTCAACACCTATAATAGAAAGATGTTGTTCTAAATAACCTCCGCATTTTGTTCTCTACGTGTAGAAATAACAAATTATTGTGTAAATCTTTTGCAATAAACTCCAATGGAAGTCATGAAATAGACTCCCCCAAATCCTCACTAAGATGACACTCAAAGTTCTTCGACGATAGAAGTGGAATTTCCTCTTGGAAATTATTTGTGCTAAGGAACACTGGTTGTCTTGGCTGAACAACTCAAGAGAACTCAAGTTTAGATTTCAAATAGAAATGATAAGATAGAATGATTTCTAGTTGAGTTCCTCCTCATTTTATAATTTTTCATGGAGCCTCCCTCTAGCTTCTAGATCATCCCTTTTTCTTTATTATTTTATTAGTAGGGGATATTTTCCAGCTTTTTCCATCATTTCAATAAAATAATAATTTTCCACCATTCCAATAAAATAATAATTTTTTTCCATTCTCTAATAAAATATTACTTTTCTATCATTCTCCACTAAAATAATAATTTACCTCCTTTTTATGATAAAATATTATTTTGTCACCATTCTCCATTAATATAATAATTTCCACTTTTCTCCCACAAAATAATATCTTCTCCCTTTTATTTAATATCTCCAAAATTGGGAAAAATACTTCGTAAATTTTGCACTCACAAAAATTGAGGACATGACAGTCCTCCCTACCAAACATTTCTTGTCCTCAAGAAATGCTTGAACAAGTTCCCCCCCACTATGTGCTATCCCAAACAATCATTGCAAACAATATTAGGGTCCCAAATATGCCACTAAGTCATCCCTATCTCATGCACTATCCTATCATAAATGAGTCCCTTCATACTAGGATCCCAAGCCATCCTAATCAAAGTAAAACACATCTTCCTCCACTCATTTTCCAACAAGGTATAAGCCCCAGAAGCCCTCTGTATACTGTCCATGAGTAGAGCATCACAATAGTAAAAAATCATGAGTAACACAATGTGAATCTACCCTACTGAGTAGTGAATCTCATGTACTTCAGGATTAGACTCCTAAAGATACAATCCAACCCCTATGGAAATGAATTCTCGCCTGCATGAGATCACCATAATCTCCTCATGTTGATCAGCCCACCATGTTGCTGAAGTCCCCCATGCCAACAACAAACCACTAAAACCCAATGGATGATCTGAATGATCTCCCCCTGTAGGAACCATATCACCCCTAATGGTAGTTGAACCATGAAACATTGTGATGCATTGATCCCATGCTAGTCTTAAAAGGGTGCCACCAAGCCAATGTTGCACCACTCTGACTATGACAGACTACCCATCACATGTAGATTGTAACCTTCCTCTTTGAACCTAATGGTAAAAAATCTGTGAAGGCCAAGTTCACCCTATCCTCACATCTCCAAGATATCAATGTTTACCCATATACTTCCAATCTCAATCCATAACAGTAACAAGGAAAAATTTCATTGCCATGAAACAAATTCCATGGCACTCCTACACATGTCAAACCAAGAGTGAGTTGAGTCACTCTCTACCCTGATCCTTCTCGTCACAAAATACAGTGACCAATCATCCAATTCAATCCCTAGATCCAATAACCATAACAACTGCTACATAGTCCTAATAATTGTTGGCACCAACTCGTAACATGTCTCGCGTCCCTGCATGCAATCAGTATATGTACTCCATACATCCCGAATCAGTCTGGTGCATGCGAGACTTCCATGCATCTACCATACCACAATGTGAGATATGTTATGTTGCCTCATGTAGGTGTTGCCCAAAACTACCTAGATTCTAAACATATGCCTTTAAGATGAGTCCATTGACCACTATATATGATCCTGAGTGATCTCAGAATGTCTCACCCAATCAGTCTCACACATCTCCCTAAATTTGGGCTCAAAGGTGGAGTACGTGCTACCCAGACAACAGATTGGATAATCCCCAAGCCGCACTTGCCAAATCGCAACCTAATCACAAGCCATGGCTGGAAATACTTTCTCTTGATGTAATGTGTTCCGTCCAAGTGTCTTAGATGAACCTCTTAGGTCTTGTTGCTTGTGATGATAACATCAATAGATGATAGCCAAGTCTCAAATGCCAGTGTGCAATGTTGCAGAGTGATTAATTGAAGCTCATGGTCATCCATGTGATCGATTTACTCTCCAAATATGGGTGTTCCAAAAACAAAGGTGTTTATGATATCCTTGTCATGAGATCTCTCTTGTAGCAACACTCCAACAACTTATTATGCATCATCATGCTCTATTATACATAAATACGCACTTTTACACTTCTCTACATAGCACTAATCTCCACAGCACAACTTCGTTCACCATTGGATACCAATGCTCAATGTCAAACCACCTTGTATGTAACACCTTCCTCCCACATAAAGCCGAGTGACCATGCCAATTGGGGTAAACATGAGATGAGAGGCTACCATGATCAGATTCGACCTCCTAGGTAATCTTAAGGAAATGGAATCAATAGAACATCACATGCAGCCATCCAACACCATCAACAGAACCCTCCGAAGACAAGTCAACCACTTAGACAGCTTGTCCCTGGGTCTCATTGTTGTTATAGACAATTTAAGGCTCAGTTGTTCTCATTCTATGGGTAAGGGAGTGACCAAAGACCTAACGTCACTCTCCTAGGCCTGCCTGCTAGTGACTGTGGTCCAAACTTGCCAGTTTTGTGCCAGTGACTCTAGGATTTGAGCCAATTTTTCAAGCCCAGAGCCCAAGCCACTGCCCAGAATGGAATGAAAGCTTAGAATGAATTAAATTACAAGGAAACAATGATTCAAAATTAAATAGTTGATCAAGGCCTTAACTAGAGCCCTACCAGCCATGACATGCATTTCATCAAACATATCATCGACATGTAACCTACAGGTGTAAAAAACAGAGTTAAGTGTAGGGATCTCTTACTTATATGAGAATCACCATGAACCATTGTTTCCTCATGTCATTTGCTACCTTATCACTTATTATGTCATAGATACAATATCCATTCAATTGCAGGTAAAAACATGCTGAGAGCCAAACATAGTTGGTGCCATAAAATGAACATATATCCAGCATAATAGGAACATAGTTACAATAAACATATTAGCCATAAAAATCCATATATGGATTAGTACTTTTACACATGGAAATAAATGGAATGAATTTCTCATTAATCATTGCAATGAATCGACCGGATTTGGGATTACCATGTTCCACCTGACCATAGATTGGTTGAGCTAAGTCTCTCTTCAGCCAATCACCCCCGTGCCATATTCAAAGCATGAATGTGGGACTCATAGAGAACATTAAAACACCAATCAATGTGGATGCCCCCAAAATTCTCTGCCTACACCGTGAGGAATTTGAGTCCCTCTTAGTCTCTCAAGATTTACGTGCATCCACAGTCTGATCCAAGGATCACTAGGCCCTACACCGAGACATACTCTCCAGGATTTACCATGCATTCAATCCCAGAATTCCTAGGCCCACCGAGGCACACAATCTGGCTTTACCGCAACGGAAAGTCTAGTTCAAGGGTTATTAGGACAATGGCTTCATGCATCTTCAGTCTAGTTCAAGGACCACTACCACCATGTGTTTTTAAATTCGGAGATCCCTCTGACTTAGCTTCAAATCCAATATGGACAATCCACACAAACCTCATGAGAGAACCCATCTCATCAAAGTGATTGGGAAATGGCAAGGCTAGGCTGAAAATATTTTCACACATGGCAAAACCCATGGCATGATATAAAGAAACACATGCAATCCCTTGCATGCCAAATCTAGCATGCAAAATACACCTGCAAGTTGATACATGCAATGAAGCTTGTTGAAGCTGCTTGATCCTACCTTTCCCTACTTGATATTTGCTTCCTCTTACTTTTGTAAATAATGAGAGTGGGGGGTTGAATTAGTATCCCTTACAATTAGTTATTATTAATCTTTCATAGCATTAGTTAATATTCAATTATTATCAGTGTTTGTACAATGATAGCAGTAAACAAAAGGAACACAAATGCACGCAGTTTTTAAGGTGGAAACCCTATCTAGGACAAAAACCACCTAAACTCTTTTTTAATAATTCTTTAATCTTAACCTCCAATTGAAAAGAAATCTCCAACTTCATAGAATATAGAAAAGTATTCTTCTCTAGTTCCCACTATATGGATGCTCCAATGCCCAAGATTCTTCAGTAGTCAACTTAACGGATGCCCCAACACCTAATGAGTTACAACCCACCCTAGCACCACCCTACCACCCTGAAGTTTTCTCATGCTTGAACTTGTTGGTGACTTCATGCACCAGCCTAGCACCACCCTACCACCCTGTAGAAGAATAAAAGAAAAATTGACTCACGTACCAGGGAAAATGGCCCACATTACAATGATATAGAATGATGTAGAAGAATAAGACGCACTAGACCATAACCCCAACTATCCACAACCAGCTAATGATGATCCTAGACCTCTCGACACTACCTCTTCAACTCTTGGCAAATAGACACTTGTACAACTTTTACAATGATGCTTTTACAATGACTATGTACAATGATACTTTTACAATGACTGTATGCAATGCTGCCCACTTGAAGACTTCATGTGGTGAACTTCTTGTTGTTATTCTGCACCTTGATCATTGCTATTTTAATGCTACCCTTTCTCACTCTTCACGAAATTTGATTATGCACCGAGTCTTCTCTTCATGAATTATAATACCAGCAAAACGTTTTCAAGGAAATACCCATGACATGATAATAGCAAAACTTACCTCATCTTGCTGAGCATATGTCAGTGCTAAACAAAGACAAAAAATTAGAATACAAAGAACCTAATGAAATTAAGAGACGAACATGAAGATACAAAAGATACTTACCTGGAGCTTACCTATGCTATATCATTTTGTTGAACCTTTCTCTTTTATACCCTAGAAAGTCTTTGCAGCCCTTGACAACACTTGATCTAGTTTTTTTCTTTCCTTCTAGGAGAATGATATTGAATTTGATATATCTCTTTGATTTCAAATCCCCAATATGTGATCTTTGGCACTGTATTAGCCCTCTGCATCTTCTTTCCAATGCCATAGGTCTGCCTTGATTTGAATTCTTCAAGGCAAAGTTATGCCTAATCTCTCATAATGACCTAATTATGGACTAATTCAGTAGAGCAAACTTGTACGGAGTGCCACATGTCAGTTTTTCCTCTCTGGGCTCTGAAATTGATATACAGAAAGCTAAATTCCATGCACTATCTGTCACTATTTACAGAATTCCAATCCATTTCTCAAAGAGAGAGTTATAATGATTTTCCCAAGGTCACCTTTTTGAGATGAAATTCGGGAGCCTTCAAAAACCATAACTTCCACAGATCATATCTCTGAAAATATAGCGAAGCAAGATCAGTAATTCGGTCACAATGTTCATCAGGATTTCGGTGCAAATGGGTTTTAATTTTAGCATCTAATACTTCATAGAAGTACATTTATAGCGAACATTCCACCATTCCATAACGTCATGTGGTTTTAGCCCACTAATTGGGGTTACTAACTTCAATCTTGAATAACTTACAAACAACGATGAATTACGAGGAGAGTTATATATTGATATAAAGATATTTTTGAGTAGAGTATTACTATAATAGTTATGAGATGAGAAACCATGAATGGTGATGCCAAATGTGCCATGTAAGTTCAAGGTCATCCTTGGTGCTTCTTGGGTTGACATTAATGACAACCTCACATCATATTTAAATAAAAAATCTCCCCCTTTGGAATTGATGGCAACACAAGTACTCCCCCTCTAATCATGGCACCTATTCCTACTGCCTTCTCTCCCCCTTTAACATCAATGAAAAAGGGTAACTCCCCTTGACACATAACCATCCTACAGACCTGTACACACTTCCACTCCCCCTTTATTTTCTGAATAAGGAAAATCTAATGAGAACTTGGGAGAATCCCAAGCTTCTGGTGAATATATTCAAATGATTCACGACGTAAAGGTTTAGTGAAGATATCATAAATTTATTCTTTTGTGCCAACATATTCAAGTTTGATATTCTCTTTAGCGACTTTTTCTCTAACAACATGGTATTTGATCGGAATGTGTTTTGTTTTTGAATGCATGACATGATTCTTGGAGATGTTGATGGCACTGGTGTTATCACAGAAGATTGGAATAGGCTCACTAAATTGTACTTGAAGATCTTGCAAAGTTTGTTTCATCCAAAGGACTTGAGTACAACAAGTTGTCACTGCAATGTATTCTGTTTCTACTATAGATAGCGAGATTTAGATTTGCTTTTTGGTCAACCATGATACAAGACAACCACCTGGATAGAATGTTGTTGCACTAGTACTCTTACGATCATCAATGCTTCCTACCCAATCTACATCTATAAAGGCTTGAATAATGAGATTGTTTCCCTTGGAATACCACAAGCCATATTCTATTGTGCCCTTTAGATATCGAAGAATTCTTTTGATGGCAATAATATGTGATTATTTTGGTGCTGCTTGGAATCTTGCTACTTGTCCAACTATTTCCAAAACATCTGGTTAGGAGGTTGTTACATATAGAAGAC
Source organism: Pinus taeda (assembly GCA_000404065.3). Taxonomy (NCBI): domain Eukaryota; kingdom Viridiplantae; phylum Streptophyta; class Pinopsida; order Pinales; family Pinaceae; genus Pinus; species Pinus taeda. Next base: position 2,164 of record APFE031095295.1, on the reverse strand, counting down.
TACCAATCATATATTTGTACAACCTCTGATCCACATCCTTAGATGAGTCATCTATGCTCAACTTGCAACCTGTTTCCATCGAAGTAAGGACGGGTTTGCAATCTTCCATTTTAAATTTCTTGAGCATTTCCTTAATGTACTTGGCTTGACATATAAATATTCCTTTCTCTTGCTGAGATATCCAAAACCCTAAGAAGTATGTCAACTCACCAATTAAAGACATCTCAAACTCACTTTACATCTTTGTCACAAATTTCTTACTTAGTCGATCATCATTTCTACCAAAGATTATATCAACCACATATACATCAACAATTGTTAAATTATCTTTATCTATTTTTACGTAAATATTATTATCATCAGTACCTTTCTTGAACCCTTGTTGACATATATATCCATCAAGACGAGTATACCATGCTCACGGAGCCTGCTTGAGACCATATAGATCCTTCTTTAACCTACAAACATAGTATTGTTTTTCTGATAGAAGAAAACCTTGAGGTTGTTCAATGTAAAATTCCTCTTATAATTCACCATTCATAAATGTTGACTTAACATCCATTTGGTAGACTTTTATTTTCTTGAACATGCATAGGCGAGAAACATCCTGATAGCTTCCATTCTGGAAATGGTAGAAAATGTTTCTTCAAAATTGATTCCTTCAACCTGTGCACATCCTTTGCAGACTAATCTTTCCTTGTTCTTGGTAACATGTAATCCTTCAAATTTTTTTCTCCCTTTGAACCTTTAATAAAACTACCATCTTGTTCAAAATACCTTCCTGTCAATCATATACTTGTGCCATATACTTCTGCATAGACTCCTCATGTACAAACATTAAAGAGTCACCAAGCCAAATTGTTCAAAATAGTGAGTCACCTAACAAGCCATCTTGACTTATTATCTGAAGCAACTGCTAATTCCTCATGACCTTCTACTTTTACAAATCCTGAAAGCATAACTGCTAAAACCTTGTTATTTGCTTTGTCTTCTTGTACCTATTTCCTTTTCTAGACCTTTTTATTCCTGCAAGCGTGAGCTATGTGCCCATAGTTATGACACTTGAAGCATTCAATGTTGTCCATAGGTGATTCCATCTGATATCTACAATCGTGAGTTCTATGGCCATAGTTATGGCATTTGAAACATTCAATATTTGGTCCATTTAGCATGTATTCTCTTCTCACAAAATCATCGTGGAACTTGTCTCATGATCCTCCAAACTTGTTTCTAGGGCTTTGCAAGTAATGATTATACCTGTCAAAAACTTCACAATCCCTTGCCATATGTCCATAGTTGGAACATAAAAAGAAAAAACCATTAAATAAATGAAAATATTAAGAATATTTTTCATTCTTCCTTGGGTGGGGTGTTGTAGTTTGTTAGGGTCCTTTGTTCTTGACTGCTTTGGTCTTGTTCTTTTGTTACCGGGAATAGTGTCCACTCGGAGCTACTATTCCCACTAAGACTGGTAGCTATCTTAGAAACAAACAAGTAAAGACTACTTTCGTTTTCCTTTATGAAAATATATAAGAGTGGAATAAAGGACACCAACCTTGGTCTTGCGCTTGGTTCCTTACTTGATTCCTCTCCTTCCTGATAGATCTTTCCTGCTTCTTCTTCGTCTGCCCAGCTTCAAAGAGCACCTATGGAATCAAAGTAGCATAATACTATCGAATAACAGAGATCTATATTCATAAATAGAACAAGACCAGATATGTATTAACGACACCAATGCATATATAATCAAACATACAAGAGTATGGAGGAAAACTTGAATAGCTTTATTAATATCAAGAATAGCAAGAGGATTACAACCGATTGTTCTGACCGAGCACCATCCTCCAGCAAGAAAGTCCTTCTTCACCTCAAATAAAGCTTAGATCACCCAACACTATGAAGTTTCACCAGAAAACCAATAGCACTTCTCTACAAGATACAAGATTCTAGCCTCTGGATCTCTGTGATGAGGGATCCATATATAGATGATTGTAGGGGCCTGAGTCATCTTCTAGGGTTTTGATTAGTGTTCTCTCTCTGATATTTCTTGATTCCACTTGGAGACTGATGATCTCTTACTCATCCCTGGTCAAAAACAGAGAGGCAAGTGTCAGAGGGGAAGTTTCTGGAAGATTCCATGATCTTCCACCTCGCAAACTGTCTC